>CAXIWF010001799.1:0-21103 GCA_964036045.1 Eutreptiella sp. 'Long Island Sound 2002' | reverse complement strand
CCCTCCTGCTGCGCTGCCTGTTCCGCATGCATACGCATCATATCTAGCATGGGCAGCTCCTGGGTTGCTCCATCAGATAGGAATGACAGGGACAGAATAACACAGTGCAGGTGAAAGTATATACACAGGCAGAACATGTTGGAAGTATGTACGAACAGTTTTTTAGACTTCCATATCTGACAACAAGCACAGACAAGACTCGGCTCAATTGGTACTGGTAGCCAAATTGAGTATCTTCAATAGCCGTAGTCATATACGAGCTGAGCTGTTGCGTGTTGGTGCCCACCTGGTTCAGAATGTCGAGTTCGTCCAGACTCTCCCTTGCATAGCACTGCAGCTGTGCGATGGTCAGCTCACGCAACTGTGCCTCCAGATCGGCATCTATATCCGCGCCCTCCCCCTCGCCCTCCCCCTCTCTCTCTGCCGAAGCACCAGCAGACACGAACCCCTCTGACTGCTCCTTCTTGGCAATATAGATCTTACGTTGCAACTCCTGTCCGGTCCGAGGATACAATACAACGCATAAGCACGTATATATTCAGTCCGGTCCAAGGATACAATACAACGCATAAGCACGTATATATTCAGTCCGGTCCAAGGATACAATACAACGCATAAGCACGTATATATTCAGTCCGGTCCAAGGATACAATACAACGCATAAGTACGTATATATTCAGTCCAGTCCGAGGATACAATACAACGCATAAGCACGTATATATTCAAAGAAAGAAAGTAAGGAAGAAAAAAAAGAAACAAAGAAAGAAAGAAAGAAAGAAAGAAAGGCAGAAAATTTCGCAGAGGCAGAAAAGGCAACGACGACTGGCATCGCTAAGTCAAAGAGTTTGCCCGTTAAGTCCCTTTTTACCTGGATGCGGGATTTGGCCGCACGATCTCGACGTAGTTTCTCAATCTTGAACGTGCGCTTCTGTTCAGCGGGTAGACTAGAGAAGGTGATAGATCGGTACGCCTGACCTAGGCTATCCTCACCGCCGTCATCTTCCTGCATCGTGTCAGTTATTTCGTAAATAGTTCCCATTATATAAAACTTATTGATACGACAACGCACAAGATATAATAAGTGCCACAAAATTTGAGCAAGAAGGTACAGCGCTGGAAACTTACAGATGTGTCCTCTGCGCCATCCACCAAGATTTTCTCCTGTTCATCTAGTAATGCTAGTCTGGAGCATTTCTTCAGGAAGGCAGCGTAAGAGGCCATAGCCTCCAGCAGCCTTTCCCTGCGCGTAGTCATATCTTGAGCATTTCGCATCACACACTTTGCCTTATAGTACTCCAGAAATATGTACTACTCGAACCAGGCAAAGTGAGAACATTAGAAAGCGAATGAACATATAATTAAATGCTCTCGAGCAAAGAAACACGTATGGAAAGGGAGAAATGGGTAAATACTAAGTCGATGGAGGGTATTAGTATGGTGTGTATATAGTAGTAAATGAAAGGATTGTGGGATCAGGTGGAAGTGTTGGTGTGGGAAGTGTTAGTGTCGTGGAGATTGAGGAACTCAGTGCTATCTTAGCAGCTAGGAAAGAAAATGTGCTGGTAGATATAGATAGACTATCAACATCGGAAAAGTCAAATCAACGTACTTTCAGACTATTTGTGGGAATATCATCTAACTGTTCATTCGCCGAAAAGAGGCCTTCTTTATCGACTTGCACCGCACAATCTTCAATCAGCTGCAAACATCTATCAACATCCTCTTGTAGCAAGCTAGCTTCTTCGCTCAATATTGATCTAACCAATTGATGCATAGATGTATAAATAAAACTTGCGCCCAATCCATCGGATGATACAGATGACTCCTTCGCAAAATTGGCCATCGTCTATGCCACTCAGTATCCCTATTGATGATGCCTAGCGGGTTAGTTATTTAAACGTGGCTTGCAATAAAACATGTATTGTCCTTAACGTTACGAGTAGCTACCCGTACCGGTAGCTAGACCGGTAGGAGTATCCTAGTATCGCAGCGGCGTTTCTCGTGAAAGATTTTGTAGCACAACAAGCATCAAATTGCAAGATGAAAAGGCTGGTTTCCTTAAATCACTTAATTTCAAATTACGGGCAGACATCTTGTACGATGCTGGGGCGAGGATGATCTTCCATCCCAGGGGCATCATCCTCCACAAATTGCGAGTAAATTTACCGGTATATTAATGTATCCCACTTACCATAATCTGCTTTTGATATATAGTAGTAAGTACAATATCAAAGGCTCGAAATTTGTAGTTCATCAGTGGTTTAATATCAAAATATGTCCATATACCAGCACCAGCATTAAAGCCAGATTTTCCTCACCACTTGAACCAGTACTTGAAAACAAAATTGCTATCAGCAATGATAAAAATCCATAGTCAAGTGAAGATAGGAGGGGCAGCTTTCTTTCGAAGGAAGATTTTACCAAATTTTCGAATTATTAGCTCTTCCTACAAATACCCCTCTTGTGTAACCGCTGTCCGAGGGTTTTCTGCCAGCGTGGTAAGTTACTACCCGGGTATAATGTTTTTCGTCGCGACGCTTCTTTACCCATGATCAAAGTAACTTTGAATGCATGTACGATGCTTTAATTGACCTTGTTGTATTCTTTATCTTAGGATATAACACCTGTGAGTATGCCATCACTGAGCCCTACCATGACCCACGGCACCATCGCGGTATGGAAAGCTGCTCCGGGCGATTTCATTCGAGCTGGAGAAGTTCTCTGTGAAATTGAAACTGATAAAGCATCTGTAGGGTTTGAGGTATGGGACTATTAACTTCAGCTTGTATCATGCTGTGAATTAGCATAGCAAGCAACTGTGCGTAATATGTGCAAGTTCATCAAGGCAAACGCTCCAACCCTCTTGTTCTAATTCGTCACCGCTTTATGCTGATCGTGTGTTTTTACTACTAGTTGCAAGACGATAGTGTTCTGGCAAAAATTTTGGTCGACGCCCATGGTCCAGAGCTGAAAGTGGGCGAGCCCATCGCGCTGGCAGTGGAAGATCAGGAGGCCTACGAGCGGTTCCTGCAGCTGGACCCCACCGCCTACCAGCACCTCGTTGCACCCAGCGCTGCAGCACCGCCCGCAGTGCAGACCAATGAAGTAGCATCCTCTTCCTCAACCACTGCCGCCGCTACCAACAGCGAGTCGGCTAAATCTCCCAGCTCGGCCCAGAAAGAGCAGCGCATGTCCCCTGCCGCGCGGCACATGGCACAGTCCCGAGCCTTGGACACGTCGGCAGTGGTGGGCACCGCGCGAGGTGGATTGATCAGCAAGAGCGACCTCGTGCTGGCCATCCAGTCTGGGGTGGCTACAGTTGACCCTGCCAAACTGGCTCAGCTGAAAAGTGCACTCGACAAGCCGTACACTCCTCACACTGCTCCACCTGCTGCTGCAACAGATGCAGCTCCTGCGAATGGGGCTTCTGCGGCAGCAATTCCAGCATCTAGTTCTTCTCTCGGTGCGGCAGCGACAGCTTCCGTGGCACAGTTTACGGCCCCAGCACCACAGGTGCTGGACTTAGATATTTCACGAGAGCCGGTAAATGGTCGCTACACGGATGTGCCGAACAGCAATATGCGGAAGGTCATAGCGAAGCGGCTGACGGAGTCCAAGCAGACCGTCCCGCACTTCTACTCCAGCATGGAGTGCGAGATCGATGCGCTCATGGACCTGCGCTCTCGCCTGAAGCGCGACTTCAGCGTATCCACCTCCGTCAACGACTTTGTCATCAAGGTTGGTGGAGCGAACCAAGTACTTAAGCGCGTGCCCTCACCATCGCCATTTCCTACCCATCCAAAGCATTTTAACCACGGTATCCATGCATCGTTGTGCATGGATGCCGACCACCGACCTATGATTGCACCCATTCACCACTCATCTGCAACTATACCGCCACATCCATTCTGGGCAGGGTATTCTATTCTATTCTACTCTATTTTATCTTCTCCATTGCTGGTACTGTTGCCCTTTGGCTGCAACTACTGCAATTTATCTGCAGGCCGCCGCGCTGGCACTGAGAGACGTGCCTGAAGCCAACTCCCGCTGGAGCCGCGAGCAAGGCTCCCCGGATGCGGCGCGCGCATCTGCAGTGGACATCTCCGTGGCGGTGGCCACCCCGAGCGGCCTGATCACGCCCATCCTCACTGGCGCAGACCGCAGGGGCCTGGCAGACATCGGCGCGGCTGTGAGGGAGCTCGCAGGGCGCGCCAGAGCCGGCAAGCTCAAGCCCGAGGAGTACCAGGGGGGGTCCTTCTCCATCTCCAACCTAGGTGAGTACGGGGTACCTAGCTCTACGTGTCTGCATACTCTCGAGGAGAATCTGCTGCCGAATGTCTTAACCACATTCGGGTGGCCCTATAGTCCTGACACGTTCCTGGCCAATTTGGACCACGCAAATGCGGCATTCGTCGCAATGCTTATCAACTATTTATGTATAATTTCCGACCTCCCGCATTCGCGCAAAGTTTCTGACGTTCTTTACTCTTCAAAATTTCTCCCCTTCCTTCACGTAGGCATGTTCGGCATCTCTTCCTTTTCGGCCGTGATCAACCCTCCCCAGGCGTGCATCCTCGCGGTGGGCTCCGGAGTGCGCAAAGTGCTCCCTCCCCATGCTCATGCCCATGCGAGTACTGGCAGTGGCAGTGGCAGTGGCAGCGAGGAGGGGTCTGCAAGGCGTAAGGGTGCCCTGCGCGTGGCCACCACTGTGACGGTGCAGCTGTCCGGAGACCGCCGCGTAGTGGACGAGGCTCTGGCTGCGCAGTTCCTGCAGGCCTTCCGAGGCTACCTCAGCAACCCCGCCGCCATGATGCTCTAGTGTAGTAGACACACTCCCCTCCCCCCTTCCTATGCCCCGTAAAACCGGGGTCTATTCGCGCCCATCCTGATCATTTTAGACCACAGCATGACTCGTTGGGAACTAGCATCGCCCTTATCCTTGTCCCCTGTGCCCGAGCTGAATATAGCAGCACTTTCTGTATTTAATTTACCACGATGTTTTAAAACTTATCATTAACACAAGCAGTCTTCGCCCCTCTCATACTTTGTTATATCGATTCCATAGTCGTACTTGTACTTTATTTCTGCTCTGCGTTTGTTGGGTTCTCACGCTTAGCCGCTCGCCATTTTTGCTTGTACAAGTACGACTATGGAATCGATATAACCCTGTACCGTCCATGGGCTATACTGATAATATTGTTGTGCGAATGAAATTTACGCCTGAATTTTTTGAAACAAACACGGTTTCAGAAATATATGGAGCTGAGCTAATTTATAACAATAGCGAATGGCTTTTGAGCTCCCCTTACTTGTACAAGTAAGGGGAGCTCAAAAGCCATTCGCTTACTTGTACAAGTACAAGTACGACTATGGAATCGATAAGTAGGAGTATGTAAATTTACAGTACAGTACTTCAGATTCTTTGGCTTCAATTGCTGGATTCAATTCCTGGAATTCTTTGGGATTCCAGGATTCATGAAACCGTCGGCGAAGTTGGAACTTCAGAACTACGAACTGCTGCTGCTGCTGGAGCGTTGAACGCAAGGAATGTGGGCTCGAACCCAGAAGGAACTTCTTTGACTTGTAATTAAGCTAAGACTGATTTTATGCATTTGTTTCTATGTGAAATCCACACGTTCAATGCTAATGAAGTTCTGGCACTCTTCAGGTAGAGTATAGTATCAGGTGCAACGAATTGGTACTGGTATGCCACACCCCAATGTGAACTCACCCCAATATACCTGTATGTGAAGTACGGTATTCGTATAGCTTTCGAAGGAAATAACCACAGTCAGTTAGGAAATAATCAATCATAATAGTCAGATCAACTGTATATTTATTCCCTACATAAGCAAAGTTTTGAGATATGGTATTGCTCGAAGTGAAAATAAGAGACCTGACGCTGGTACTACCATGCGACGACTCATCGACCGTTGCGTCTGTTACAACCGCTGCTCTCCATGAATACCATAGCTTTAAGTTTACTACGACTCCATTAAAAGTACAGTATACACGAGATTCTCGGAGTAGAATCCTGAGTGGTACCCTTCGCATCGTGGAGCACGATGTAGACCAAAACTTAGAGGTGGTTGTGGAAAACTATGCTGCCAGTGATGCCATGTTGCCTGCAGATGCGGAGCAGCTATATCGAGAATGGCAGGCGTGGACAGCTTTGCAGTTGAAAGAGCATATACAGAAGCTCTCTTTCCAAGATATTCCAACTCCTCCCGAGGAAGCGGCTCTGCAGCTTCTGCGAGAAATAAGCCTATCACCTTCGGAAGAGGTGCAGCAACGTTGCGTTAAAGCCTTCCAACTCCTGCTCACCAAGTTTCCCCAACGAGGTCTGGTGGTAGAAAGCGCGGACAACATATGTGCCCTATTTGAACGCACGAAATATGTGAGTGTAGCGGTTTCCGCGTTGGAAGCCTTTCGAGGACTGAGCCCCCTGCAACTGCGTGTGTTCGATGGGGCTCGCTACGTGCGCGCGATGTTCAACGTGCAGCGCGCACTGCTGCGCTTCTCTCCGCAAGACCGCGGCGCACTTTTCCGAGCCTTTGAAGCAGTGTCTTCTTTCTTGGGTGACGAGGAGCTCGCGCGTGTGGTGGCATTATCGAACCCGGGTACTATGGCTGCAGGGGTAGAGGGCGCTGCTGCTGCAGGGGTCAGCACCGGAGAGGGTGCGGACGATTTCATCGAATATGAGCTAGGCCACAAATTGAAATTCGACCCGAGATCTCCGTCCAGACTAGGCAATGATAGTGGCTCTGAGACTAGTCGCGATGGCATTGCTTGCTCTGGGGATACGCCTAGTGTGGGAGCAGGGTCTGGCGCAGTTACTCCTGCGCATGCAGCTAGCCAGGCCAGCCTCCCAACCGCCCCACCCACTCAACCTCCTGCTGATATCGGTCCCGCAGTCGGAGTTGCACCTACCCCGGGGCCACGCAGTACTCCTTGCCAAGCACCCACATCTTCCATCAACGACGACATCTATAGCAGCCACCCATCCGCACCTACGGGGCCTACGGGGCTGAGTCGTGCAAAGAAGATCAATCTCAAGCGCCTGGAGTCGCTTTTGTCCTCAGAAGACACCCAGGTTAGACAGTACGCTCTTGAAAAGCTGCGCAAGTTGTTGTCTGTGGCAACAGCTAACATTAGTAAGCAGAAAGAGGCCGCGGCGGCTGCAGCAGCAGCAGCAAAAGCGGCAGTGGCAGTAGCAGCAGAAAAGGAGAAGAAAGCCAGTGTGGAAGGGAAACAGGTGGTTGACGTGCAGGCGCAGCAGCTGAAGCACTATCTAGACGACTATAAGCATGGGGCAGCCGCCCCAGCAGCCGCTATTGCGGAGCAGTCTGGGAGCGTAGGCAAGAGCGTTGTGGGCGATGGAGCGGTCCATTCTACTGAGAGAGGACATGTCGCGCAGAGAGCGGGTGCAGAACAAGTGCAGAGAGACAGCAAGATAGGAGCGTCGGGGTCTACCGCTGCGGAGTATAATTTTGCCTTCAAGAGTGCCGAGGAGGTTGGGTCGATCATCGCATGTTTGTTTCGCTGCTTGAAACAGTGCATAAATGCCAGGCAGGAGCGGCGTGGAGGTGGAGAGAAACAGGAGGATGGTCGAGGCGGCCGAAGCAAAGGTTGGCGGCGCAGAGACGGTGATCCTTCCTCGGCCGGTCAGCCACTCGCGCTGCTCGATTACGGATCAGAGGTCGCCAAGACTAGGACTGGTGTGGGCAGGTCCTCTTCCTCCATGGAGGAGTCGGAGTCGGCAGCCCGGGCGGCGCAAGCGCTGGTCGTGGCACACGAGACTGGTTCGGGGGCGGCGGCACAGGGCGACATGGTGCCGTTTGAGCAGCGGGGGATACGTGACAAGCAGAGAACAGCTGACAGGCACGGGGCCCACAGCAGTGACCGCCACCGGCAGCAGCAGCAGCTGTCCACCCCTGCGCGGCTAGTACAGACCGCCCTGTCTTCGCCCCTGTCCGATCCACACTCCGTAGAACTTGTGGTGGATTGTCTGTGGCTTATTCTTCACTTCCCAGCCGATGTGAGTCTAGATGACACGAGCGCGCTCGGCAGTGGCCTGCTGCACGGCGACGTGAACCTCAGCCGCAAACTCAGACTCACCGGGACTATTCTGAGCAATATCCAGCTCCTGTTTGCGCTTTGCAGTCGGGGGTGGTACCGACTGCTGCTCACGCTGGCACATGCCGATGAAGGTGCTGGATTCGGGGGTGGAAGCGGCAAGGGTGGCGGAGGCGGTGGCGCAGGCTTGGCCATGAGGCGCGCTGACCTGGCGGAAAAGAGCGCCTTCTTCTTCGCGCTGGTGGTGCTGCACGGCATGAGCGGATGGAGACAGGCACAGGTAACGCATGCTGCTGCTGATGCCGGTTTGTATGTATTTGGCTTGGTAATGCGAATCTGCTGATTGTGGTGATTTCTATGTTAAATTGTGCTATGCTGTGCCTTGCCGCGCTATGCTGTGTTGTGTTGGATTGCATGCATGCATGATGCGTGATTCGCAGATGCGGCTGGAGGCACCTGCATTGCAGGATTTCCTGTCCTGTAGGCGCCCCAGCTTCCGATCCTACCTGGCGTTGCACTTCCTCTCAAGCCTGGCAGCCCATCTGGCTGCCAATCAGGGTGGAGGCCTCACTATGAGAGCTCTCCAGCCAGTGCGCGAAGGTGCTGTGCAAGGTGACGGCGGTGACGATGATGTCGGTGGTAGTGGTAGTGGTAGTGGTAGCCCTCACGACCCTGAGGTGGCACAGCTCCAGAGGTTGCTCTTGTTCGAGAACTGCAGCATTTTGCTGCGGTTGTGGGGCTGGGTGACTTGCAGCAGCCGCGCCAGCAGCTTCGACGCGCAGTACTGTAGGCGCTCCACGCTACTGGCGCTGGAATGCATCGCCAGTAGCTGCGTATTTTCACACGTAGCCTCCACCCTTATGAAACTTGACCCCCTTGCCGAGTAAGCTCTACATCCTGTTTGCCTACATACTGATATAAAGCACGTTTCCGTACCAAATGTATTGCTCGTGGTCGATATTTTCCTGTAAGTTATCTATTGTCAGTTGCTGCTATAAAAGTGTTACTTCCGCTGCTCCTACATTCATTGTGGTTTACGTTGGTTGCTCCACTCGATGTAGTCTTGCCAAGCTGTTGCAGCGAGCTGTTCGGGCCCGAGAACGAGAGCAGCGGGAGTTTGCGCTGCGCAGTCCGGAAGAGGCGCTGCAGCTGCAGGAGGCGTGGGAGCGCGCCCGCGCCGTGCAGGATGAAGATGATGATGATGACGAGCGCGACTTCGGCGTGGAGGTGGTGCAGGACTCCGATTTTGACTCCGATGCGGATCCGGAATATGACTCAGACGGGTCAGGCCACAGACGCGGCTCCGGCTCGGACTCTGACACGGCCACCGATGTGAGCAGTGTGACTGCAGGGGCCAGCAGTCGCAAGACTGGCGGCGATACCTCCAACGTGCTTGCGCGCTTCATGCATGCCCGCCACCCCCCGGGTCGGCGCAGGGGCAGTGCCTCGTCAGCGCCACCCTCCACCGCCTCCTCCTCCCGCCAAGACGGGGCCCTCCAACCTGGCCGTGCTGTGCGCATATCCCCTGACATCGCCATGGTGCGGGTGATCCTGAAGACCATGTGCAACCTACTTATACTGCAGCCCGACCGAGTCCCCGCCAGCGCAGTAGAGAGCGGGCCCGCCGCCGTGACAACTTACCGGGCACAGGTAGCTCGCTGGCTGCTGCAGGCTGAGATCAAACCGCTGTCCCCAGCAGCTACCTCCATCACTGCACCGCCTGGACAGCGCTCCAACCCTCTGTCCGACCCGCAGCCGCGACCCGCAGCAGGCACGGAGCCGCGTCGTGGGTTGAAACTGAAGCGTGTAGCAGGGATGGACCGTACCGTGCTCTTCTACTACTCTCTTCTGACCGACACAGATACGCACGCCACCAGCTGAAAACACGTTTGCTCACAATCGCGTTTCAGCGCATTTACCATCATTTACCATAGTGACAGCAATGCTTCCCTGACCAAAGCGGATCTTTGCAATCCATCTTTGTGCATCATCTTTTGTAGAATTATACCTTCATATTATGCCTTCCTCCCTACACTTTCCTTGCAAGTTGCACTGTACTTTATTGATGAATATGTATTATATTATACAAGGCAACCAAAGATCTGCTGAAAACGTAGTGATTATTTTGTTATCAACAAATTATTATTAATAATTTTTGCCGCACAATATTTATCAACAATGAAGCTATTTACATTCACAAAGCTGTCCAGACCCCAGTGTCTGAGTGCGTCACGCCAAAGCAGCCACGCGACGACTGCAGTGCCAACTGCGCCAATGAAGCCATTACATGGCAGTCCTCGTCCAGTGGGCTCTCTGATATGTTCATCAACACTGTGGTGAAAGCAATCTGGAGTCTAAGTCAGGCACGCAACGGCTATAGTCCTTGTCCAGTGGGCTCTCTGAAATGTTCATTGCGAAAGGCAGATCTCTATGACTGACCTTTCCGTCCTGCCTGACCCGCACCACGCGCAGCTGCGAGAAGTGTAGGTCAAGTCCGTATCGCTCCACAACATGCTTCACGAACTCCTCGCCGGTCTGCTTAGCTTCCGAGTCGCGGTACTCGGCACCGCGCCGCAGATACGAGAACATCGCTCGACGCCCACCGAACGCAGCTCGATCGTTGTACCTAACAATCAGGATCAGAACATACAAGGGGTAGAAGAGATTAAAGTGCGGCATTAGCGAATATATATCCAATCTAATGAACGATAACTGAATAGTACGGAACGAAATGCAGTCACTGCATGCATGTTGCGTACCACTCTAGTAGAGTAACAAGCAGTTGTGGCACCTATGCCCACTGAGCAACGCAGGGGCCTTCCACAAACTCACTTACCCAAACCACGGCTGGAAAGCAGGAACCCAAATCGCGTTGGGATTCTGCTTTATTAGCTCCATGTTCTCTAGTAGATCTATATCCTTAATTACTCCTGTGTCTGGCCGCAATGCTACGATTGCATCGTATGATATGGAATGAAGCTGCGCGTGAGTATCAATCATTTCCGATAGACTAAACTGGGTATAAAAGGCGCAGAGCATATTCTTCACTGAAACGTAATCATCCCACCAAGTGTCATACGGCCACCTATATATATTAAGACTAGGATCCTTTATCCCTCTAGCTTTTCGAAATTTGTTGAATTCGTGAGCTTTGGTCACTTCTTGATCTGTAATTGAGAAGATGCAGGGCCGCATTAGCCTAGCGTCTAAAGGATCGACATACCCAAATTCGTTGTCATCTGTGCGATTATTTTTTACTACTGTTGCAGCCATCGTGTGCCAAAACACATCATAGGTAATGTTATCTCTCTCCAGAACATCAAATATATGGTGTTGGATAGATGGTAGGGTACTGGAGAGGTTTCTAGATAGCCCAAAGAAGGCAACCGCAACCCTCGACGATCCTTTCGAAATATTATCTGCGCACCTTCTTGCTGTTGTTTCTTCATCACCATCGACTCCGGCTATTAAGAGCGTTATGACCATGTGCACGATAGCGACCGCAGTAAGAATACCTGACAGAACTCGAAGTCTAGCCATTTTGAACTACTCAGTCAAGGACCAGGCACAACTAGGCATCAAACCAAAAACTGTCCTGTCAGCTATACATATGTAGAAAGTACTTCACGAAGTGCTCTAGATCTTACGGGTACTCGTACCCCAGTATCGGTAATTTATAGTACATGTAAGTTACTCAGACTGAGTGACTGGGATCCCTTTGACAGCAGGAGCAGAGGGATTATCTGTATCATCATCATCAAAGCATAAAATGTACGAAGTAAGTTACACTTTGTAGTCAGTGTCATAACTTTATTCCTAGTTCTGCAAGTATCAGGGCGCTATAGTTCGCCACCATCAATGTTATGTCAGCTATTTTTCGGAGTATGATGGCAGCGACTATTATCCAGAGAGCCAGATCTGTTTGCAGACTCTCTGCCAAAAGGAGCCCGCGACTGACGATCTACACAGCCCTCCAAATACGACATCGGCACCATGCATCTCAACTGTACTCTAAAGGGAGTGGGATATTTGGTTCTCTTGGCCATGGGCACGAGCTTCAAGATTCTTTGTTATTCAAAGAAGTTCAGTTTCCGAGCATTAGTATTGCTTCGGATAAAGAACCGGGCGATAATATCATTCAATCTGTATCCGCGGGATGGGGCCACTCTGCAGCGGTGACGAAAAATGGCGAACTCTTTATATTCGGCAGACCGTACGATTTTTCTGCTATCATGCGTATAGATCGTATACATCGCTTATCTTCAACACTCGCCCGGTATGTGGCATCTTCAACCAATAGTTCGTTTTTCGGGACAGCATCTGCAGGTCTGTTCCCTATTCCAGTGCAAGTCCTCGTCCCAGACGTTGATCGGAATAATGACCAAAGCAAAATAGAGTCAGTGTCTTGCTCAGCAGGACTTACTTCATTCATAACTAGTGCAGGTTCGGTGTACTGCTTTGGCTTGAATAGATGGGGTCAGTGTGGGTTTGAGTCTGCGGACAGCAAGACCCGCCCATCCGGGGCAAGCGAGCTGCACGTGTACTCTCCTGTTCGTGTTCCCTCTCTGCCTGCTTGTGACCAAGTAGACGCAGGACTGCAGCATTGCATTGCCCTGACACGCAGTAGCGACAGCGAGGACTTTGACTCAGCATCACACCAGTCTCAGCCTACTCGAAGGCCAAGCAGGCGGCGCCGTGGAGGCCCTCAAGGTCCAGGTGGTCAGCAGCAGCACCCAGGTGGTGTGGTGTATACCTGGGGTAAAGGTCATCGTGGTCAGCTCGGCACAGGTCTGCTACCTGACGATGCACAGAGTGCACTGCCTCGTCGAGTGATGCTTCCCTGTGGGGGGGATGCAGGGGCAGGGGGTAAGGAGCAGGCGGGCTCGTCTGTGCGCGCGGTTGAGGTGAGCGCCGGCTTCGCGCACTGCGCCGCGCTTGGGGATGACGGGGCCCTCTTCGTGTGGGGCCGCGGTATGTCACAGCATATCAAGGGTGAAAGCACTGAATTGGCTGGTAGGTAGATAGGTAGATAGGTAGGTAGGTAGGTAGGTAGGTAGGTAGGTGGGTGGGTGGGTGGGTAGGTAGATGGGTAGGTGGGTAGGCCCCTAACTGCTGCACACATTGCCTTGCCCGAAAGTTCTGCGCAGCGCCACACTTAACATTCCTCCTAGGGTTGACCAATACTTCATCATATTCACATTTACATATGCTCGACACCCGCATACTCCCAGGGGGGGGGGCGCACTTCGTCGTACTTTATGATATCATGACCTTGTATTGATGCATTTCGCCGTACTTTATGATATCATGGATTTTGTATTGGCGATACCTTACCTTTCTCTGGGTTACATATCGACCTGTTCCTCCGCCTATTCTTGATCCTCCGTGATGGATCACGATTCAGATGAGAGTAGCCCAAGAAAAAGTGGTGTTGGCACGAGTAGAAGTGGTGGCGGATACGTGGCTGTGTGCGAGGATCAGTGGACTCCGCGACGCATAGAGCTGCCCGGAGGTAGACGCGCCGTGCACATATGCAGCAGGTCAGCCAGTAGACAGACAGTCAGTCAGTCGATTAGTCAGTCAGTCAGTCAGTCGGCCCTATTGACTTATGCGTTCAGTCAGTTGGCCCTATTGACTTATGCGTTCAGTCAGTTGGCCCTATTGACTTATGCGTTCAGTCAGTCGGCCCTATTGACTTATGCGCTCAGTCAGTCAGCCCTATTGACTTATGCGTTTGTGTATATTTTAATTCACTTTCTTAATACTCTGTTATCTATATTGTGCATGGACTGACTGGTATACACGCACTACTGCACCGCACGCGTGCAGCAATTTTGCGGTGGTGACTTTGGCTGCAGACGGGTCGCTATGGGCCTTGGGCATGGGGGAGTACGACCGAAACGCCAACCCACTTCCGCTGCGCGTACAAACAGACTTTAAGCACCACCGCGACCTGATGGAGGAGGGAGAGGTAGAAGAGTCTGAGCAAGGTCGACACAGGACATCATCGCTGCCAGACAATGGAAACCCCCACCAGAAAGGGTTAAGCGGCAGTGCTACCGCCTTCCCTGATGGCGAGCCGACTAGATACATCATAGTCCCACAGGGAGCGCGTCTGTTCAAGGGGCAGAGTCGAGTGGCATTGGCTTTCCCCCCACACATGCAGCACCCCATTCATGCATTTTCCCAGGAACAGCAGGAACAGCAGGAGCAGGAGTGGGTGGAGCGCGGCGTGTACGAGATCGTGTTGCACCAGGGGGAGGCTTACCTGGCAGAGCTGCCTGTGGATCTAGAGCATTCAATTAGCGGCACAGATGGTATGTACGTGGCGGGTTACTCAACAGGCTGGAGGCACTCCATCGTGCTTCTAGGCACCAAGCCGAAGGAGACTCACTCAGAGAGCCAGCTAGTGTAGATACTCCACTGCGTGGCAGACAGCCATGATCATGCTATGATCAGCATTAACATTCTAATGTCTAGTAGGGTGCAGTAGTGGTACTGTAGCGGTGGGTTATTATACCATCATAGTTTCTCGATAATTTCAAGATTGGGAAAGAGAATAATGTAACTATTGTAGTATTAAAAATATTACCCATAACATTAACATAACTACCAACTAACTCTAGACATTTCCTGGCAACTAAGCACTCCTGTGGAGTACGGCGCCCATCAATGGCACCCCTCACTAGTAGCCTTCCCTCGTATATAATCTTGCTCAGCGCCGCGCAGAAAATATTACAGGCACGCTATGGGCAGTGATAATATTGTCTAACTTGCGAAAAATCTCATACCCTCAAGACAATACCGGGCCCTGCACGCACACACACTGGTACGCTGGCACACACTTGTTGATGAGATGGCTGAGTGCCTTGCTGGTATTATAGACTGTTCCCACCGCGATGCCATGATGGCACCACTTCGCGTTCCCTAGAGGTTCGAACGCCCTTAACAGCTTTTTCTTCCCCAGATAGCAGCGCGGCGGTACAGTTCGGTAAGGAGCTACGATCAGATCGACCCAACACACCATGCCATGTCATGCAGCTCGCTCACTTGTAGGCCGATGCGACACCTCCGCTCAGGGACTGACGCCAGACGCGCTGCCAAAGCGCCATGAGGTCGCTGTCGAGAGGAACAGCAACAGCCATCACGGGGGAAGATAAACACGTATCGAAGATCACACGAAACAAAACCATAAGAATCTTATAGAAAGTATTTGTCACACACAAGAACGTGCTGGCAGATGGTAATAATACTGGGGGCCAGGGTGCACATATAAGTATAAGCGTAAGATCTACCCCCTTCCCTTCCCCCAATAAACACAGACACAGACAAAGATACAGACAGAAACATAGAATAAGTAAGTACCTCTTGCTAATGGACCCGTCTCCCTTGGAGTCTGCCACCTTGACCATGGCGCGCAGCTCGGCTTCTTCCATGTCCTGGCCCAGGGCACTGCGGATGCTCTCAGCAGTGATGCGCCCGCTCTTCTCTGTGGCGCCCTCACGCAGCAACACACATGCATGCATGCATAGCGGCCACCACACGGAACATGAAGCGCCACACACAACCACAGGGAAAGCAAATAAAAAGAGACAAGTAAGCAATGATATCAAGACGATCGCTGATAAGAGTAGAGAACAAAACTGGAGTAGCACACAGGCATGCTCTTAACCGCAGGATACGTGTATGTATCTGTGTGAGAGTTACCTGGGTCTAGGTACGAGAAGATGAGGTCGAGGCGACCGGAGTTTACGTCCACTCTGTCCTTCATCGCCGCAGCCACGTACTCGTGGTACGTCATGTAGTCGCCGCGCCCCTTGGAGCGCTCCAGACTCACCACGTCGTACAGGCCCTGCAGCTCCCACTCGCCTAACACCGAACGCTGCATGGAAATCACAGTGCATCATTAACACAAAGCAAATATAAAACATAAATACTCATTAAAAAATCATGGGTTAAATAGTTTGGTAGCATGTGTGCGGTTTGCGGTCTGGCGGTACAAAGGGGCTTCGGGGATGGGTGCAATGCGATCTAGCTCGCTTGACAATCGCAGGTTCGCAGGGTAGGGACTTTAAACTCCTCCTCCTGCTCCTACCACCACCAATAGAAGACTTACGTCGCAGGCCTCGAACGCCTTGCAGAAGTCCCTGCGGTCTAGGCGGCCCAGATGTGAGCGGTCGATGATCTGGAACTCCTCCCGGAACTGCTGCACCTCTGCGCTGCCCAGTGAGTGCGACACCAGCTCCAGCGTCACTTTCGTCAGCGGGTCCGCCTCTGCGAACACACGTAGGCTATCATGACATCAAGACACACACCACAGCAGCAAGAGGCAGGCGCAACAAGAAAAGACAGATTAAGGTAAAGTGCGCAAGCGAGAGGAAGAGATCAAGGGCGAGGCGTTATAAATAACCAGTCGCTTTCACTGGTATGGTGAGAAGCTTTCTCGTTCCGTCCAAAAAAACGGCAAATCAACTATGATTATATATATTACCTCTCCACTATCTTGGTGGCTTTGGCAGTGGATAGCTGCATACCCTCGTCGGCGTCAGGTACAGGGTCGAAGTCCGCGGGGCGCATGGACTGGTAGCGCGGGAAGAAGGCGGCGCCCGTAATGAAGGGGTGGCGCAGCGCCTCCCCCGTGGTAAGTCGGTAGCGCGAATCTCTCACCAGCAGGCGCTTCATGAAGTCCAAACAGCCGTTGGACACGTGCTTGAACTTCTTGTCCGTGAAGGTGGCCTCCTTGGTCTGGATGGAGTGGTACACGTCCTCCACCGTCTTGCCGTAGAAGGGCGGCGAGCCGGACAGCAGCATGTAGCAGAGCACGCCCAGTGACCACACGTCGCATTTGTAGTCGTAGTTTCCGTTCAGCACCTCAGGCGCGGTGTAGTAGCAGGATCCCACCTTCTGGGTGAGGCGCTCGTTGGGGCTGATGTGCTTAGACAGTCCAAAGTCGATCAAGATCAACGGCGAGTTGCTGTTGTGATCCTCGAACAGGAAGTTCTCGAGCTTGAGGTCTCTGTGCACGATGCCGTGTTCGTGCAGGTAGTGCACCGCGCTGAGCATGTCGCGCATCAGCTTGGACGCGCGGTCCTCTCGGAAAACAAACCCCTGGTTCTTGCCCGAGTTGAGTAGCTCGAACAGCTCTCCGCCGCGGCACAGGTCAGTGACTATGTAGACAGAGCGCTTTCCGAAGAACACGTCCTGCAGCTTGATGATGTTCGGGTGGTCCAGACTCTTGAGGATGCTGATCTCGGTGTGCAGCTTGCGCAGGTAGTACGATGTGATGCGGTCCACGTTCATCACCTTCACGGCGCGCTCGTCCCCCGTGATGCGGTGCGTTGCTAGATACACCGACCCATAGCTGCCCTTGCCCAGCTTGGAGGTCCCGTGCACTTCGTACGTATCAGAGCAGCTGCCGCCGGTGAAGTTTTCACGCACGAAATTTTGGTATACGGTGGATGCCTGTCTGGTGCGCAGCGCGGCGTACATCAGCTTGGAGTGCTGCATGCTGCTGGCCTTGGAGGGGATCATGGTCTCCATCACACGGTAGAACACGCATGCCGTGTGGTAGTTCAGCATCGCCTCGAACTTCAGCCCCTCCTTCATCTGTTCGTCCGCCAGCGCCATCACTGTGTCAGCCTGCATTGTATGCGCGTGGGAAGGATAAAAGCACCGGGTACATTCATTTTAAGACGTACGTCACATACCACTACAACAGCATCGACGTGTGTACGTTCAATACTGTCTTGAAAAGTATTTCCCATTAAAATTATCACGAATGGGACCAGCTAAAAGAGCGATCTGTAATGGTAGATTTCACCATACAGAATAGATGGAATTAAAAAAGCAACAGACGCAATGTCAACCCTGTTACCTCGGCAATTAGCAGTTCGTGTGTGCTCATTTCCTCCGCGTCTCTGGAAAAATAAAATGGCATGCTCTCCTCTGCATCAGGTGACATATCCAAGTCTCGTGCCAAGCCACTGCGGAGGCGCACGAACCCATCCAGGCATTCACGGTCTGCCGGACTCAGCTCCGCATTCAGCATCACATTGAGCTGCACAATAAGTTGAACAGGTAAGTGAAAATATACCACGCAGCATTTAGTGATCGACACAATAAAATGATAAAATACGACACTTCGACGATTGGAGAAGAAATATGAATCGTTGACAATACCTTAAAAGCAGCATTAACGCACGAAATGCCTATCTTCTTATATCTAATTGAACTCGGTCCAGTCTTGGCATAGGAGAACCTGAATCGCACAGCACGAAAAAAATAATGTCATGATGATGGATGTTCGTAAGCTAGGTAATATTCATATCTAACCTGGTAAATTTCTGTGCATCATCGAGAAATGGCTGGATGGTTCGAAGAGAAGAGGGAATGTACATCTGCCCATACTCAACACTATCTGTTCGCTTAGAATCCATCGTTACTACGAGTAAGATCGGTGAAAAATTCTATACCACCAAAAACCTTCACTTAATCGAAGCGCAAATGAAATGCATATGCATATGCGGCGGGGAAATGCTACCAGAAGCAATAAAATGTTGCCCGTTACTACTACTAATTGATACGCGTTACTGCCTGAAAGTATTCTATTTTTTACTGATGTCTGTGCATCAGAATCTGTGCATCTGATGTTGGCGGTTGATGAACGTGGGTGGAACGTGCGGGAACCAAAATTATTTAATTCTCGTTTGCTGCATAAATCCGTTATAATAAAATAGCTCTGGAGTACGAGATAATTGATTTTGCTGTTTCCAACCTGCTGATGATCATCGATCAACTCAAAAAGTTATGATAACTTTTTGAGTTGATTGATGCGATATAAATATTATATTCACTATGCACTTTCGTAATTATTTCTAGTCTTCATATGTGCATGTGGTATGGTTTTATGTGCTTGTAGGCTTTCTGCTGTACAAATATGATATCATATGTATGAAATTTAGGCTTTAAAAGTTCATGACTATCATATATAATGCTGCTTGTTTTCCACATGGTCTTTTCATTTTTCCTGCTAGTGACCAACTATGCTGGGCCAGTTTATCCTGAAAACTTGCCTCCTCGATCCGGAGAGCAAGATACATCCTTTGCTCTTTGTTTGTTGGTTAAAAATGACCCTTATTTGCGTGAATGGGTCGACTACCACAAGAATATGGGCTGTAGCAAGTTCTATATTTTTGATAATCTTAGTTCCCCACCCATGAGTGAAGGTATTCAAGACCACATTGATGCAGGGTTAGTGCATTATCAGACAGTGTCCGACGAATATGGACTGATGAAACAGCTGCATGTGTTCAGTGATTGCGTAAAGCAATTTGGCCCTAGTCATGACTTCATGGGATTTTTAGATTCCGATGAATTCATTGTATTGAAAGAGCCGGGAGTCAATATTCCACAGTTTCTTTCTCGCTATTCCGAGTATGGTGGGCTAGTCATTAACTGGATGGTGATCGGAAGTTCAGGACATGTCAAACATCCTGAAGGTGGTTTACTGAAAAACTATAACAAATGCTTCAAGAACTATCATATAAAGTCCATCGGAAATATGAAATATGTAGCAGACGCAGGTTCTTCACCCCATGTTCTGTCATACGTGGAAGGGAAATATGCTGTTGATGTATCGGGCAAGCCCGTGGCGGGACCCTGGAACCCAGACTCTGGGGTGGAGGGGGAGCAGCCAGAGATAGTCGGTAGTGATATGCCGGACTACCTGTTCGAGAAGATCCACCTTTACCACTACTACTGCAAGAGCAGAGAGGATTTCGAGGGTCTGCTACTGCACCGCGGTAGTGTAAGCGGACGCAAAAACATCCTGCACTTTCAGCGCACCGATGCGAAGTGCACCGACGTGTGTCCCTTCCTCAACCCGGATGGCTCCCTCGCGCCAGCCCCCACACCAGCACCAGCCAGCGCCCCGCTTATTGCGCCGCCGCTGCCTGCGCCGGATGCAGTGTCCTTCGCGATGTGCGCACTAGTGAAGAATGACGTGGACCTGGTCGAGTGGCTTGAGTACCACCGCCGCCTGGGCTGCCGCAGGTTTTACATATTCGACGACGGCAGCACTTCCCTAATGCGTGCCAGCATTGAGCACTACATACAGGCGGGCATAGTGGAATTCCTTGCTGCGCCCGCAGCAACAGCGGGACTCACAAAGCTGCAGCAGGCACACCAGAGCTGCATCGACCAGTATGGACAGATGCACGACTTCATGGCTTTCCTGGACACGGACGAGTTCATCGTACTTCGCGAGCGTGGCATTAACATCCCGCAGTTTCTATCCCGCTATTCAGAATACGGTGGTCTCGCTCTTAATGTCAGTGCACTTCGCTGTAACCCTTGTCCATGGAGTCATCTCAGTGATCCTTTGCACGCATAAACTTTTCTTTTTCTGCCCCTTGCGCACTTGATGACTTCCCTGTCCTGCCCTCCTAATCTTTCCTTTATTCATTGTTTCTCTAAAACATTTACCCCGCTGTTCGACAGATGGCTGTCTTCGGCAGTTCCGGCCACATTGCTCGACCTCGTGGCGGCGTTCTGGGTAAGAACAGAAATATATCTTTCGCTAATTCATTGTTTTGCATAGCACGACTCATCACTTGTATTTGATTTGGGCAAGATTGCATGCATGCAGACATAAGATATCCTTTTAGTTTAGTAATATCAAATCAATTAGCAAAATCCTCAGCCTTTGATTTCAATCTTTCCGTGCATGGTGCTATACGTGCAGCTAACTACAACAGGTGTTTTCGGACTGTACTGGTGAAGCCGATTGGAAACATGCTCTTCGTTCAGGGCGTGGGAGCCTCGTCGCACGAGCTGCGCTACTCCGCTGGTAAGTTTGCGGTGGACGTTGCGTCACAGCCCGTGCTGGGACCGTGGAACCCACTCTGGAATATCAGCGACGGCGTGCCGGATGTGGCCAGCGAAAAGTTGCCGGAGCAGCTGTTCAGTAGCATGCACCTGAACCACTACTTCTGCAAGAGCAGGCAGGACTACCAGGCAGCGCTGTTTG
>CAXIWF010001797.1:0-70223 GCA_964036045.1 Eutreptiella sp. 'Long Island Sound 2002' | reverse complement strand
CTTCAGTTGCACCCCCAGTTGCACCCCTCAGTTCCAACCCCCAGTTCCACCCCTCAGTTGCAGCCCTTGGTTGCACCCCGCAGTTGGACCCCCCAGTTGAACGCCTCAGTGGCACCCCTCAGTTGCACCCCTCAGTTGCACCCCCCAGTTGCATCCCTCAGTTGCACCCCCCAGTTGCACCCCCCAGTTGCACCCGTCAGTTGCACCCAGTTGCACCCCTCAGTTGCACCCCTCAGTTGCAGCCCTCAGTTGCACCCCTCAGTTGCTCCCCCCTGTTCCACCCCTCAGTTGCACCCCTCAGTTGCACCCCCCAGTTGCACCTCTCAGTTGCACCCCCAAGTTCCACCCGTCAGTTGCACCCTCAGTTGCACCCCCCAGTTGCACCCCTCAGTTGCTCCCCCCTGTTCCACCCCTCAGTTGCACCCCTCGGTGGCACCCCTCAGTTGCACCCCTCAGTTGCACCCCCCAGTTGCACTCCTCAGTTGCACCCCTCAGTTGCACCCCCAGAGTTACACCTCAGTTGCACCCCTCAGTTGCACCCCTGAGTTGCACCCCCCAGTTGCACCCCTCAGTTGCACCCCCAAGTTCCACCCATCAGTTGCAGCCCTCAGTTGCACCCTCAGTTGCATCCCCCAGTTGCACCCCTCAGTTGCATCCCTCAGTTGCACCCCCCAGTTGCACCCCTCAGTTGCAGCCCCCGGTTCCAACCCTCAGTTGCACCCCCCAGTTGGCACTCTCAGTTGCACCCCTCAGTTGCACCCCCCAGTTGCACCCCTCAGTTGCACCCCTCAGTTGCACCCCCCAGTTACACCTCTCAGCTGCACCCCTCAGTTGCACCCCCAGTTGCACCCCTCAGTTGCACCCCTCAGTTGCACCCCTCAGTTGCACCCCTCAGTTGCACCCCAGTTGCACCCCCCAGTGCACCCCTCAGTTGCACCCCTCAGTTGCAGCCCCCAGTTGCACCCCTCAGTTGCACCCCAAGTTCCACCCCTCAGTGTGCACCCTCAGTTGGACCCCTCAGTTGCACCCCTCAGTTGCACCCCTCAGTTGCACCCCCCAGTTGCACCCCTCAGTTGCACCCCTCAGTTGCACCCCTCAGTTGCACCCCTCAGTTGCACGCCTCAGTTGCACCCCCAGTTGCACCACTCAGTTGGACCCCTCAGTTGCACACCTCAGTTGCACACCTCAGTTGCACCCCCAGTTGCACCCCCCAGTTGCACCCCCAGTTCCACCCCTCAGTTGCAGCCATCAGTTGCACTCCTCAGTTGCACCCCTCAGTTGCACCGCTCAGTTGCACCCCTCAGTTGCACCCCCCAGTTGCACCCCCCAGTTGCACCCTTCAGTTGCACCCCCCAGTTGCACCCTCCAGAGTTACCCTCAGTTGCACCCCTCAGTTGCACCCTCAGTTGCAACCCTCAGTTGCACCCCTCAGTTGCAGCCCCCAGTTGCACCCCTCAGTTGCACCCCTCAGTTGCACCCCCCATTGCACCCCTCAGTTGGACCCCCCAGTTGAACCCCTCAGTTGCACCCCTCAGTTACCCCCTCAGTTGCACCCCTCAGTTGCACCCCTCAGTTGCACCCCCCAGTTGCACCCCTCAGTTGCACCCCCCAGTTCCACCCCTCAGTTGCAGCCCTCAGTTGCACCCCTCAGTTGCACCCCTCAGTTGCACCCCTCAGTTGCACCCCTCAGTTGCACCCCCCAGTTGCACCCCTCAGTTGCACCCCTCAGTTGCACCCCTCAGTTGCACCCCTCAGTTGCAACCCCCAGTTGCACTCCCCAGTTGCACCCCTCAGTTGCACCCCCCAGTTGCACCCCCCAGTTACACCTCTCAGTTGCACCCCTCAGTTGCACCCCTCAGTTGCACCCCTCAGTTGCACCCCTCAGTTGCACCCCTCAGTTGCACCCCTCAGTTGCACTCCCAGTTGCACCCCCCAGTTGCACCCCCGAGTTCCAGCCCTCAGTTGCAGCCCTCAGTTGCACTCCTCAGTTGCACCCCTCAGTTGCACCGCTCAGTTGCACCCTCAGTTGCACCCCTCAGTTGCACCCCTCGTTGCACCCCCAGTTGCACCCCCCAGTTGCACCCCCCAGTTGCACCCCTCAGTTGCACCCCTCCAGTCGCAGCCCTCAGTTGCACTCCTCAGTTGCACCCCTCAGTTGCACCGCTCAGTTGCACCCCTCAGTTGCACCCCTCAGTTGCAACCCCTCAGTTGCACCCCTCAGTTGCACCCCTAAGTTGCACCCCTCAGTTGCACCCTTCAGTTGCACCCCCCAGTTGCACCCCCCAGAGTTACCCCTCAGTTGCACCCCTCAGTTGCACCCCTCAGTTGCACCCTTCGGTTGCAGCCCCCAGTTGCACCCCTCAGTTGCACCCCTCAGTTGCACCCCTCAGTTGCACCCCTCAGTTGCACCCCTCAGTTGCACCCCTCAGTTGCACCCCTCAGTTGCACGCCTCAGTTGCACCCCCCAGTTGCACACCTCAGTTGCAGCCATCAGTTGCACTCCTCAGTTGCACCCCTCAGTTGCACCGCTCAGTTGCACCCCTCAGTTGCACCCCCCAGTTGCACCCCCCAGTTGCACCCTTCAGTTGCACCCCCCAGTTGCACCCTCCAGAGTTACCCCTCAGTTGCACCCCTCAGTTGCACCCCTCAGTTGCAACCCTCAGTTGCACCCCTCAGTTGCAGCCCCCAGTTGCACTCCTCAGTTGCACCCCTCAGTTGCACCCCCCAGTTGCACCCCTCAGTTGGACCCCCCAGTTGAACCCCTCAGTTGCACCCCTCAGTTACCCCCTCAGTTGCACCCCTCAGTTGCACCCCTCAGTTGCACCCCCCAGTTGCACCCCTCAGTTGCACCCCCCAGTTCCACCCCTCAGTTGCACCCCTCAGTTGCACCCCTCAGTTGCAGCCCTCAGTTGCACCCCTCAGTTGCAGCCCTCAGTTGCACCCCTCAGTTGCACCCCTCAGTTGCACCCCTCAGTTGCACCCCTCAGTTGCACCCCCCAGTTGCACCCCTCAGTTGCACCCCTCAGTTGCACCCCTCAGTTGCACCCCTCAGTTGCAACCCCCAGTTGCACTCCCCAGTTGCACCCCTCAGTTGCACCCCCCAGTTGCACCCCCCAGTTACACCTCTCAGTTGCACCCCTCAGTTGCACCCCTCAGTTGCACCCCTCAGTTGCACCCCTCAGTTGCACCCCTCAGTTGCATTCCTCAGTTGCACTCCCAGTTGCACCCCCCAGTTGCACCCCCGAGTTCCAGCCCTCAGTTGCAGCCCTCAGTTGCACTCCTCAGTTGCACCCCTCAGTTGCACCGCTCAGTTGCAGCCCTCAGTTGCACCCCTCAGTTGCACCCCTCAGTTGCACCCCCAGTTGCACCCCCCAGTTTAACCCCCCAGTTGCACCCCTCAGTTGCACCCCTCAGTCGCAGCCCTCAGTTGCACTCCTCAGTTGCACCCCTCAGTTGCACCGCTCAGTTGCACCCCTCAGTTGCACCCCCCAGTTGCACCCCTCAGTTGCACCCTTCAGTTGCACCCCCCAGTTGCACCCTCCAGAGTTACCCCTCAGTTGCACCCCTCAGTTGCACCCCCCAGTTCCACCCCTCAGTTGCAACCCTCAGATGCACCCCTCAGTTGCAGCCCCCAGTTGCACCCCTCAGTTGCACCCCTCAGTTGCACCCCCCAGTTGCATCCCTCAGTTGGACCCCTCAGTTGCACCCCTCAGTTGCACCCCTCAGTTGCGCCCCTCAGTTGCACCCCTCAGTTGCACCCCTCAGTTGCACCCCCCAGTTGCAGCCCCCAGTTGCACCCGTCAGTTGCACCCCCCAGATCCACCCCTCAGTTGCACCCCTCAAGTGCACCCCTCAGTTGCACCCCTCAGTTGCACCTCTCAGTTGCACCCGTCAGTTGCACCCCTCAGTTGCACCCCTCAGTAGCACCCCTTTGTTGCACCCCTCAGTTGCAGCCCTAAGTTGCACCCCTCGGTTGCACCTCTCAGTTGCACCCCCCTGTTCCACCCCTCAGTTGCACCCCCCAGTTGCACCCCTCAGTTGCACCCCTCAGTTGCACCCCTCAGTTGCAGCCCTCAGTTGCAGCCCTCAGTTGCACCCCTCAGTTGCACCCCTCAGTTGCACCCCTCAGTTGCACCCCTCAGTTGCACCCCTCAATTGCAACCCCCAGTTCCACCCCTCAGTTGCACCCCTCAGTTGCACCCCTCAGTTGCACCCCTCAGTTCCACCCCTCAGTTGCACCACCCAGTTGCACCCCTCATTTGCACCCCCCAGTTGCACCCCTCAGTTGCACCCCTTAGTTGCACCCCCCAGTTGCACCCCCCAGAGTTACCCCTCAGTTGCACGCCCCAGAACCACCCCTCAGTTGCACCCCTCAGTTGCACCCCTCGGTTGCACCCCGCAGTTGCACCCCTCAGTTGCATCCCTCAGTTGCACTCCTCAGTTGCACCCCTCAGTTGCACCCCTCATTTGCAACCCCCAGCTGCACCCCTCAGTTGCACCCCTCAGTTGCACCCCTCAGTTGGACCCCTCAGTTGCACCCCTCAGTTGCACCCCTCAGTTGCGCCCCTCAGTTGCACCCCTCAGTTGCACCCCTCAGTTGCACCCCCCAGTTGCAGCCCCCAGTTGCACCCGTCAGTTGCACCCCCCAGATCCACCCCTCAGTTGCACCCCTCAAGTGCACCCCTCAGTTGCACCCCTCAGTTGCACCCGTCAGTTGCACCCCTCAGTTGCACCCCTCAGACGCAGGCCTTAGTTGCACCCCTCAGTTGCAGCCCTAAGTTGCACCCCTCAATTGCACCCCTCAGTTGCACACCTCAGTTGCACCCCTCAGGTGCACCCTTCAGTTGCACCCCCCAGCTGCACCCCCCAGAGTTACCCCTCAGTTGCACCCCTCAGTTGCAGCCCTCAGTTGCACCCCTCGGTTGCAGCCCCCAGTTGCACCCCTCAGTTGCACCCCTCAGTTGCACCCCTCAGTTGCACCCCTCAGTTGCAGCCCTCAGTTGCACCCCTCAGTTGCACCCCTCAGTTGCACCCCCCAGTTGCACCACTCAGTTGGACCCCTCCCCCACCCCCAAGTTCCACCCCTCAGTTGCAGCCCTCAGTTGCACCCCTCAGTTGCACCCCTCAGTTGCACCCCTCAGTTGCACCCCTCAGTTGCACCCCCCAGTTGCACCCCTCAGTTGCACCCCTCAGTTGCACCCCTCAGTTGCACCCCTCAGTTGCACCCCCCAGTTGCACCCCTCAGTTGCACCCCCCAGTTGCACTCCCCAGTTACACCTCTCAGTTGCACCCCTCAGTTGCACCCCTCAGTTGCACCCCTCAGTTGCACCCCTCAGTTGCACCCCTTAGTTGCACCCCCCAGTTGCACCCCCCAGAGTTACCCCTCAGTTGCACGCCCCAGAACCACCCCTCAGTTGCACCCCTCAGTTGCACCCCTCGGTTGCACCCCGCAGTTGCACCCCTCAGTTGCATCCCTCAGTTGCACCCCTCAGTTGCACCCCCCAGTTGCACCCCTCATTTGCAACCCCCAGCTGCACTCCTCAGTTGCACCCCTCAGTTGCACCCCCCAGTTGCACCCGTCAGTTGCACCCCTCAGTTGCACCCCTCAGACGCAGGCCTTAGTTGCACCCCTCAGTTGCAGCCCTCAGTTGCACTCCTCAGTTGCACCCCTCAGTTGCACCCCTCAGTTGCACCCCTCAGTTGCACCCTTCAGTTGCACCCCCCAGTTGCACCCCCCAGAGTTACCCCTCAGTTGCACCCCTCAGTTGCACCCCTCAGTTGCACCCCTCGGTTGCGGCCCCCAGTTGCACCCCTCAGTTGCACCCCTCAGTTGCACCCCTCAGTTGCACCCCTCAGTTGCACCCCTCAGTTGCAGCCCTCAGTTGCACCCCTCAGTTGCACCCCTCAGTTGCACCCCCCAGTTGCACCACTCAGTTGGACCCCTCCCCCACCCCCCAGTTCCACCCCTCAGTTGCAGCCCTCAGTTGCACCCCTCAGTTGCACCCCTCAGTTGCACCCCTCAGTTGCACCCCTCAGTTGCAGCCCCCAGTTGCACCCCTCAGTTGCACCCCTCAGCTGCACCCCTCAGTTGCACCCCTCAGTTGCACCCCTCAGTTGCACCCCCCAGTTGCACCCCTCAGTTGCACCCCCCAGTTGCACCCCCCAGTTACACCTCTCAGTTGCACCCCTCAGTTGCACCCCTCAGTTGCACCCCTCAGTTGCACCCCTCAGTTGCACCCCTCAGTTGCACTCCCAGTTGCACCCCCCAGTTGCACCCCCCAGTTCCACCGCTCAGTTGCAGCCCTCAGTTGCACTCCTCAGTTGCACCCCTCAGTTGCACCGCTCAGTTGCACCCCTCAGTTGCACCCCTCAGTTGCACCCCCCAGTTGCACCCCTCAGTTGGACCCCTCAGTTGCACCCCTCAGTTGCACCCCTCAGTTGCACCCCTCAGTTGCACCCCTCAGTTGCACCCCTCAGTTGCACCCCCCAGTTGCAGCCCCCAGTTCCAGCCCTGAGTTGCACCCCTCAGCTGCACCCCTCAGTTGCAACCCCCAGTTGCACCTCTCAGTTGCACCCGTCAGTTGCACCCCTCAGTTGCACCCCTCAGTTGCACCCCTCTGTTGCACCCCTCAGTTGCAGCCCTAAGTTGCACCCCTCAGTTGCACCTCTCAGTTGCACCCCTCAGTTGCACCCCTCAGCTGCACCCCTCAGTTGCACCCCTCAGTTGCACCTCTCAGTTGCACCCGTCAGTTGCACCCCTCAGTTGCACCTCTCAGTTGCACCCCTCTGTTGCACCCCTCAGTTGCAGCCCCCAGTTCCACCCCTCAGTTGCACCCCTCAGCTGCACCCCTCAGTTGCGGCCCCCAGTTGCACCTCTCAGTTGCACCCGTCAGTTGCACCCCTCAGTTGCACCCCTCAGTTGCACCCCTCTGTTGCACCCCTCAGTTGCAGCCCTAAGTTGCACCCCTCAGTTGCACCTCTCAGTTGCACCCCTCAGTTGCACCCCTCAGCTGCACCCCTCAGTTGCACCCCTCAGTTGCACCTCTCAGTTGCACACGTCAGTTGCACCCCTCAGTTGCACCCCTCAGTTGCACCCCTCTGTTGCACCCCTCAGTTGCAGCCCTAAGTTGCACCCCTCAGTTGCACCTCTCAGTTGCACCCCTCAGGTGCACCCCTCAGTTGCACCCCTCAGTTGCACCCCTCAGTTGCACCCCTCAGTTGCACCCCTCAGTTGCACCCCTCAGTTGCACCCCTCAGTTGCACCCCTCAGTTGCACCCGTCAGTTGCACCCCTCAGTTGCACCCCTCAGTTGCACCCCTCTGTTGCACCCCCCAGTTGCACCCCTCAGTTGGACCCCTCGGTTGCACCCCTCAGTTGCACCCCTCAGTTGCACCCCTCAGTTGCACCCCTCAGTTGCACCCCTCAGTTGCACCTCTCAGTTGCACCCGTCAGTTGCACCCCTCAGTTGCACCCCTCAGTTGCACCCCTCTGTTGCACCCCTCAGTTGCACCCCCCAGTTGCACCCCTCAGTTGCACCCCTCAGTTGCACCCCTCAGCTGCACCCCTCAGTTGCACCCCTCAGTTGCACCCCTCAGTTGCAACCCTCAGTTGCACCCCTCAGTTGCACCCCTCAGTTGCACCCCTCAGTTGCACCCCTCAGTTGCACCTCTCAGTTGCACCCGTCAGTTGCACCCCTCAGTTGCACCCCTCAGTTGCACCCCTCTGTTGCACCCCTCAGTTGCAGCCCTAAGTTGCACCCCTCAGTTGCACCTCTCAGTTGCACCCCTCAGGTGCACCCCTCAGTTGCACCCCTCAGTTGCACCTCTCAGTTGCACCCCTCAGTTGCACCCCCCAGTTGCACCCCTCAGTTGCACCCCTCAGTTGCACCCCTCAGTTGCACCCCTCAGTTGCAGCCCTCAGTTGCACCCCTCAGTTGCACCCCTCAGTTGCACCCCTCAGTTGCACCCCTCAGTTGCACCCCTCAGTTGCAACCCCCAGTTCCACCCCTCAGTTGCACCCCTCAGTTGCACCCCTCAGTTGCACCCCTCAGTTCCACCCCTCAGTTGCACCCCTCAGTTGCACCCCTCAGTTGCACCCCTCGGTTGCACCCCCCAGTTGCACCCCTCAGTTGCACCCCTCAGTTGCACCCCTCAGTTGCACCCCCCAGTTGCACCCCTCATTTGCAACCCCCAGCTGCACCCCTCAGTTGCACCCCTCAGTTGCACCCACCAGTTGCACCCGTCAGTTGCACCCCTCAGTTGCACCCCTCAGTTGCAGGCCTTAGTTGCACCCCTCAGTTGCAGCCCTAAGTTGCACCCCTCAGTTGCACCCCTCAGTTGCACCCCTCAGTTGCAGCCCTCAGTTGCACTCCTCAGTTGCACCCCTCAGTTGCACCCCTCAGTTGCACCCCTCAGTTGCACCCTTCAGTTGCACCCCCCAGTTGCACCCCCCAGAGTTACCCCTCAGTTGCACCCCTCAGTTGCACCCCTCAGGTGCACCCCTCGGTTGCAGCCCCCAGTTGCACCCCTCAGTTGCACCCCTCAGTTGCACCCCTCAGTTGCACCCCTCAGTTCCACCCCTCAGGTGCACCCCTCAGTTGCACCCCTCAGTTGCACCCCTCAGTTGCACCCCCCAGTTGCACCACTCAGTTGGACCCCTCAGTTGCACACCTCAGTTGCACACCTCAGTTGCACCCCCAGTTCCACCCCTCAGTTGCAGCCCTCAGTTGCACCCCCCAGTTGCACCCCTCAGTTGGACCCCCCAGTTGAACCCCTCAGTTGCACCCCTCAGTTGCACCCCTCAGTTGCACCTCTCAGTTGCACCCCTCAGTTGCATCCCCCAGTTGCACCCCTCAGTTGCACCCCCCAGTTCCACCCCTCAGTTGCAGCCCTCAGTTGCACCCCTCAGTTGCACCCCTCAGTTGCACCCCTCAGTTGCACCCCTCAGTTGCACCCCCCAGTTGCACCCCTCAGTTGCACCCCTCAGTTGCACCCCTCAGTTGCACCCCTCAGTTGCACCCCTCAGTTGCACCCCCCAGTTGCACCCCTCAGTTGCACCCCCCAGTTGCACCCCCCAGTTACACCTTTCAGTTGTACCCCTCAGTTGCACCCCTCAGTTGCACCCCTCAGTTGCACCCCTCAGTTGCACCCCTCAGTTGCACCCCTCAGTTGCACTCCCAGTTGCACCCCCCAGTTGCACCCCCCAGTTCCACCCCTCAGTTGCAGCCCTCAGTTGCACTCCTCAGTTGCACCCCTCAGTCGCACCGCTCAGTTGCACCCCTCAGTTGCACCCCTCAGTTGCACCCCTCAGGTGCACCCCCAGTTGCACCCCCTAGTTGCACCCCCCAGTTGCACCCCTCAGTTGCAGCCCTCAGTTGCACTCCTCAGTTGCACCCCTCAGTTGCACCCCCCAGTTGCACCCCTCAGTTGCACCCCTCAGTTGCACTCCCAGTTGCACCCCTCAGTTGCACCCCTCAGTTGCAACCCTCAGTTGCACCCCCCAGTTGCACCCCTCAGTTGCACCCCTCAGTTGCACCGCTCAGTTGCACCCCTCAGTTGCACCCCCCAGTTGCACCCCTCAGTTGCACCCTTCAGTTGCACCCCCCAGTTGCACCCTCCAGAGTTACCCCTCAGTTGCACCCCTCAGTTGCACCCCCCATTTCCACCCCTCAGTTGCACCCCCCAGTTCCACCCCTCAGTTGCACCCCTCAGTTGCACCCCCCAGTTGCACCCCTCAGTTGCACCCCTCAGTTGCACCCCTCAGTTGCACCCCTCAGTTGCAGCCCTCAGTTGCACTCCTCAGTTGCACCCCTCAGTTGCACCGCTCAGTTGCACCCCTCAGTTGCACCCCTCAGTTGCACCCCTCAGTTGCACCCTTCAGTTGCACCCCCCAGTTGCACCCTCCAGAGTTACCCCTCAGTTGCACCCCTCAGTTGCACCCCCCAGTTCCACCCCTCAGTTGCAACCCTCAGTTGCACCCCTCAGTTGCAGCCCCCAGTTGCACCCCTCAGTTGCACCCCTCAGTTGCAGCCCCCAGTTCCACCCCTCAGTTGCACCCCTCAAGTGCACCCCTCAGTTGCACCCCTCAGTTGCACCTCTCAGTTGCACCCGTCAGTTGCACCCCTCAGTTGCACCCCTCAGTTGCACCCCTCTGTTGCACCCCTCAGTTGCAGCCCTAAGTTGCACCCCTCAGTTGCACCTCTCAGTTGCACCCCCCTGTTCCACCCCTCAGTTGCACCCCCCAGTTGCACCCCTCAGTTGCACCCCTCAGTTGCACCCCTCAGTTGCACCCCTCAGTTGCAGCCCTCAGTTGCACCCCTCAGTTCCACCCCTCAGTTGCACCCCTGAGTTGCACCCCTCAGTTGCACCCCTCAGTTGCAACCCCCAGTTCCACCCCTCAGTTGCACCCCTCAGTTGCACCCCTCAGTTGCACCCCTCAGTTCCACCCCTCAGTTGCACCCCTCAGTTGCACCCCTCAGTTGCACCCCCCAGTTGCACCCCTGATTTGCACCCCCCAGTTGCACCCCTCAGTTGCACCCCTTAGTTGCACCCCCCAGTTGCACCCCCCAGAGTTACCCCTCAGTTGCACGCCCCAGAACCACCCCTCAGTTGCACCCCTCAGTTGCACCCCTCGGTTGCACCCCCCGGTTGCACCCCTCAGTTGCACCCCTCAGTTGCACCCCTCAGTTGCACCCCCCAGTTGCACCCCTCATTTGCAACCCCCAGCTGCACCCCTCAGTTGCACCCCTCAGTTGCACCCCCCAGTTGCACCCGTCAGTTGCACCCCTCAGTTGCAACCCTCAGTTGCAGGCCTTAGTTGCACCCCTCAGTTGCAGCCCTACGTTGCACCCCTCAGTTGCACCCCTCAGTTGCACCCCTCAGTTGCACCCCCCCGTTGCACCCCTCAGTTGCACCCGCCAGTTCCACCCCTCAGTTGCACCCCTCAGTTGCAGCCCTCAGTTGCACTCCTCAGTTGCACCCCTCAGTTGCACCCCTCAGTTGCACCCCTCAGTTGCACCCCTCAGTTGCACCCCTCAGTTGCACCCCCCAGTTGCACCCCCCAGTTGCACCCCTCAGTTGCACCCCTCAGCTGCACCCCTCAGTTGCACCCCTCAGTTGCACCCCTCAGTTGCACCCCTCAGTTGCACCCCTCAGTTGCACCCCTCAGTTGCACCCCTCAGTTGCACCCCTCAGTTGCACCCTTCAGTTGCACCCCCCAGTTGCACCCCCCAGAGTTACCCCTCAGTTGCACCCCTCAGTTGCACCCCTCAGTTGCACCCCTCGGTTGCAGCCCCCAGTTGCACCCCTCAGTTGCACCCCTCAGTTGCACCCCTCAGTTGCACCCCTCAGTTGCACCCCTCAGTTGCACCCCTCAGTTGCACCCCTCAGTTGCACCCCTCAGTTGCACCCCTCAGTTGCACCCTTCAGTTGCACCCCCCAGTTGCACCCCCCAGAGTTACCCCTCAGTTGCACCCCTCAGTTGCACCCCTCAGTTGCACGCCCCAGTTGCATCACTCAGTTGGACCCCTCAGTTGCACACCTCAGTTGCACACCTCAGTTGCACCCCCAGTTGCACCCCCCAGTTGCACCCCCCAGTTCCACCCCTCAGTTGCAGCCCTCAGTTGCACTCCTCAGTTGCACCCCTCAGTTGCACCGCTCAGTTGCACCCCTCAGTTGCACCCCCCAGTTGCACCCCCCAGTTGCACCCTTCAGTTGCACCCCCCAGTTGCACCCTCCAGAGTTACCCCTCAGTTGCACCCGTCAGTTGCACCCCTCAGTTGCAACCCTCAGTTGCACCCCTCAGTTGCAGCCCCCAGTTGCACCACTCAGTTGCACCCCTCAGTTGCACCCCCCAGTTGCACCCCTCAGTTGGACCCCCCAGTTGAACCCCCCAGTTGAACCCCTCAGTTGCACCCCTCAGTTGCACCCCTCAGTTGCACCTCTCAGTTGCACCCCTCAGTTGCATCCCCCAGTTGCACCCCTCAGTTGCACCCCCCAGTTCCACCCCTCAGTTGCAGCCCTCAGTTGCACCCCTCAGTTGCACCCCTCAGTTGCACCCCTCAGTTGCACCCCTCAGTTGCACCCCCCAGTTGCACCCCTCAGTTGCACCCCTCAGTTGCACCCCTCAGTTGCACCCCTCAGTTGCACCCCTCAGTTGCACCCCCCAGTTGCACCCCTCAGTTGCACCCCCCAGTTGCACCCCCCAGTTACACCTTTCAGTTGTACCCCTCAGTTGCACCCCTCAGTTGCACCCCTCAGTTGCACCCCTCAGTTGCACCCCTCAGTTGCACCCCTCAGTTGCACTCCCAGTTGCACCCCCCAGTTGCACCCCCCAGTTCCACCCCTCAGTTGCAGCCCTCAGTTGCACTCCTCAGTTGCACCCCTCAGTCGCACCGCTCAGTTGCACCCCTCAGTTGCACCCCTCAGTTGCACCCCTCAGGTGCACCCCCAGTTGCACCCCCTAGTTGCACCCCCCAGTTGCACCCCTCAGTTGCAGCCCTCAGTTGCACTCCTCAGTTGCACCCCTCAGTTGCACCCCCCAGTTGCACCCCTCAGTTGCACCCCTCAGTTGCACTCCCAGTTGCACCCCTCAGTTGCACCCCTCAGTTGCAACCCTCAGTTGCACCCCCCAGTTGCACCCCTCAGTTGCACCCCTCAGTTGCACCGCTCAGTTGCACCCCTCAGTTGCACCCCCCAGTTGCACCCCTCAGTTGCACCCTTCAGTTGCACCCCCCAGTTGCACCCTCCAGAGTTACCCCTCAGTTGCACCCCTCAGTTGCACCCCCCAGTTCCACCCCTCAGTTGCAGCCCCCAGTTGCACCCCTCAGTTGCACCCCTCAGTTGCACCCCCCAGTTGCACCCCTCAGTTGCACCCCTCAGTTGCACCCCTCAGTTGCACCCCTCAGTTGCAGCCCTCAGTTGCACCCCTCAGTTGCACCCCTCAGTTGCACCCCTCAGTTGCAACCCCCAGTTCCACCCCCCAGTTGCACCCCCCAGAGTTACCCCTCAGTTGCACCCCTCAGTTGCACCCCTCAGTTGCACGCCCCAGTTGCATCACTCAGTTGGACCCCTCAGTTGCACACCTCAGTTGCACACCTCAGTTGCACCCCCAGTTGCACCCCCCAGTTGCACCCCCCAGTTCCACCCCTCAGTTGCAGCCCTCAGTTGCACTCCTCAGTTGCACCCCTCAGTTGCACCGCTCAGTTGCACCCCTCAGTTGCACCCCCCAGTTGCACCCCCCAGTTGCACCCTTCAGTTGCACCCCCCAGTTGCACCCTCCAGAGTTACCCCTCAGTTGCACCCGTCAGTTGCACCCCTCAGTTGCAACCCTCAGTTGCACCCCTCAGTTGCAGCCCCCAGTTGCACCACTCAGTTGCACCCCTCAGTTGCACCCCCCAGTTGCACCCCTCAGTTGGACCCCCCAGTTGAACCCCTCAGTTGCACCCCTCAGTTGCACCCCTCAGTTGCACCTCTCAGTTGCACCCCTCAGTTGCATCCCCCAGTTGCACCCCTCAGTTGCACCCCCCAGTTCCACCCCTCAGTTGCAGCCCTCAGTTGCACCCCTCAGTTGCACCCCTCAGTTGCACCCCTCAGTTGCACCCCTCAGTTGCACCCCCCAGTTGCACCCCTCAGTTGCACCCCTCAGTTGCACCCCTCAGTTGCACCCCTCAGTTGCACCCCTCAGTTGCACCCCCCAGTTGCACCCCTCAGTTGCACCCCCCAGTTGCACCCCCCAGTTACACCTTTCAGTTGTACCCCTCAGTTGCACCCCTCAGTTGCACCCCTCAGTTGCACCCCTCAGTTGCACCCCTCAGTTGCACCCCTCAGTTGCACTCCCAGTTGCACCCCCCAGTTGCACCCCCCAGTTCCACCCCTCAGTTGCAGCCCTCAGTTGCACTCCTCAGTTGCACCCCTCAGTCGCACCGCTCAGTTGCACCCCTCAGTTGCACCCCTCAGTTGCACCCCTCAGATGCACCCCCAGTTGCACCCCCTAGTTGCACCCCCCAGTTGCACCCCTCAGTTGCAGCCCTCAGTTGCACTCCTCAGTTGCACCCCTCAGTTGCACCCCCCAGTTGCACCCCTCAGTTGCACCCCTCAGTTGCACTCCCAGTTGCACCCCTCAGTTGCACCCCTCAGTTGCAACCCTCAGTTGCACCCCCCAGTTGCACCCCTCAGTTGCACCCCTCAGTTGCACCGCTCAGTTGCACCCCTCAGTTGCACCCCCCAGTTGCACCCCTCAGTTGCACCCTTCAGTTGCACCCCCCAGTTGCACCCTCCAGAGTTACCCCTCAGTTGCACCCCTCAGTTGCACCCCCCAGTTCCACCCCTCAGTTGCAGCCCCCAGTTGCACCCCTCAGTTGCACCCCTCAGTTGCACCCCCCAGTTGCACCCCTCAGTTGCACCCCTCAGTTGCACCCCTCAGTTGCACCCCTCAGTTGCAGCCCTCAGTTGCACTCCTCAGTTGCACCCCTCAGTTGCACCGCTCAGTTGCACCCCTCAGTTGCACCCCTCAGTTGCACCCCTCAGTTGCACCCTTCAGTTGCACCCCCCAGTTGCACCCTCCAGAGTTACCCCTCAGTTGCACCCCTCAGTTGCACCCCCCAGTTCCACCCCTCAGTTGCAACCCTCAGTTGCACCCCTCAGTTGCAGCCCCCAGTTGCACCCCTCAGTTGCACCCCTCAGTTGCAGCCCCCAGTTCCACCCCTCAGTTGCACCCCTCAAGTGCACCCCTCAGTTGCACCCCTCAGTTGCACCTCTCAGTTGCACCCGTCAGTTGCACCCCTCAGTTGCACCCCTCAGTTGCACCCCTCTGTTGCACCCCTCAGTTGCAGCCCTAAGTTGCACCCCTCAGTTGCACCTCTCAGTTGCACCCCCCTGTTCCACCCCTCAGTTGCACCCCCCAGTTGCACCCCTCAGTTGCACCCCTCAGTTGCACCCCTCAGTTGCACCCCTCAGTTGCAGCCCTCAGTTGCACCCCTCAGTTCCACCCCTCAGTTGCACCCCTGAGTTGCACCCCTCAGTTGCACCCCTCAGTTGCAACCCCCAGTTCCACCCCTCAGTTGCACCCCTCAGTTGCACCCCTCAGTTGCACCCCTCAGTTCCACCCCTCAGTTGCACCCCTCAGTTGCACCCCTCAGTTGCACCCCCCAGTTGCACCCCTGATTTGCACCCCCCAGTTGCACCCCTCAGTTGCACCCCTTAGTTGCACCCCCCAGTTGCACCCCCCAGAGTTACCCCTCAGTTGCACGCCCCAGAACCACCCCTCAGTTGCACCCCCCAGTTGCACCCCTCAGTTGCACCCCTCAGTTGCACCCCTCAGTTGCACCCCCCAGTTGCACCCCTCATTTGCAACCCCCAGCTGCACCCCTCAGTTGCACCCCTCAGTTGCACCCCCCAGTTGCACCCGTCAGTTGCACCCCTCAGTTGCACCCCTCAGTTGCAGGCCTTAGTTGCACCCCTCAGTTGCAGCCCTACGTTGCACCCCTCAGTTGCACCCCTCAGTTGCACCCCTCAGTTGCACCCCCCCGTTGCACCCCTCAGTTGCACCCGCCAGTTCCACCCCTCAGTTGCACCCCTCAGTTGCACCCCTCAGTTGGACCCCCCAGTTGCACCCCTCAGTTGCACCCCTCAGTTGCACCCCCCAGTTGCACCCCTCAGTTCCACCCTTCAGTTGCACCCCCCGGTTGCACCCCTCAGTTGCACCCTTCAGTTGCACCCCTCATTTGCACCCCCCAGAGTTACCCCTCAGTTGCACCCGTCAGTTGCACCCCTCATTTGCATCCCCCAGTTGCACCCCTCAGTTGCACCCCTTAGTTGCACCCCCCAGTTGCACCCGTCAGTTGCACCCCTCAGTTGCACCCCTCAGTTGCAGGCCTTAGTTGCACCCCTCAGTTGCAGCCCTAAGTTGCACCCCTCAGTTCCACCCCTCAGTTGCACCCCTCAGTTGCACCCCCCCGTTGCACCCCTCAGTTGCACCCCCCAGTTCCACCCCTCAGTTGCACCCCTCAGTTGCACCCCTCAGTTGCACCCCTCAGTTGGACCCCCCAGTTGAACCCCTCAGTTGCACCCCTCAGTTGCACCCCCCAGTTGCACCCCTCAGTTGCACCCCTCAGTTGCACCCCCCAGTTGCACCCCCCAGAGTTACCCCTCAGTTGCACCCCTCAGTTGCACCCCTCAGCTGCACCCCCCAGTTGAACCCCTCAGTTGCACCCCTCAGTTGCACCCCTCAGTTGCACCCCTCAGTTGCACCCTTCAGTTGCACCCCCCAGTTGCACCCCTCAGTTGCACCCCTCAGTTGCACCCCCCAGTTGCACCCCTCAGTTGCACCCCCCAGTTGCACCCCTCAGTTGCACCCCTCAGTTGCAGCCCTCAGTTGCACTCCTCAGTTGCACCCCTCAGTTGCACCGCTCAGTTGCACCCCTCAGTTGCACCCCCCAGTTGCACCCTCCAGAGTTACCCCTCAGTTGCACCCCTCAGTTGCACCCCCCAGTTCCACCCCTCAGTTGCAACCCTCAGTTGCACCCCTCAGTTGCAGCCCCCAGTTGCACCCCTCAGTTGCACCCCTCAGTTGCAGCCCCCAGTTCCACCCCTCAGTTGCACCCCTCAAGTGCACCCCTCAGTTGCACCCCTCAGTTGCACCTCTCAGTTGCACCCGTCAGTTGCACCCCTCAGTTGCACCCCTCAGTTGCACCCCTCTGTTGCACCCCTCAGTTGCAGCCCTAAGTTGCACCCCTCAGTTGCACCTCTCAGTTGCACCCCCCTGTTCCACCCCTCAGTTGCACCCCCCAGTTGCACCCCTCAGTTGCACCCCTCAGTTGCACCCGTCAGTTGCACCCCTCAGTTGCAGCCCTCAGTTGCACCCCTCAGTTCCACCCCTCAGTTGCACCCCTCAGTTGCACCCCTCAGTTGCACCCCTCAGTTGCAACCCCCAGTTCCACCCCTCAGTTGCACCCCTCAGTTGCACCCCTCAGTTGCACCCCTCAGTTCCACCCCTCAGTTCCACCCCTCAGTTCCACCCCTCAGTTGCACCCCCCAGTTGCACCCCTGATTTGCACCCCCCAGTTGCACCCCTCAGTTGCACCCCTTAGTTGCACCCCCCAGTTGCACCCCCCAGAGTTACCCCTCAGTTGCACGCCCCAGAACCACCCATCAGTTGCACCCCTCAGTTGCACCCCTCGGTTGCACCCCCCAGTTGCACCCCTCAGTTGCACCCCTCAGTTGCACCCCTCAGTTGCACCCCCCAGTTGCACCCCTCATTTGCAAACCCCAGCTGCACCCCTCAGTTGCACCCCTCAGTTGCACCCCCCAGTTGCACCCGTCAGTTGCACCCCTCAGTTGCACCCCTCAGTTGCAGGCCTTAGTTGCACCCCTCAGTTGCAGCCCTACGTTGCACCCCTCAGTTGCACCCCTCAGTTGCACCCCTCAGTTGCACCCCCCCGTTGCACCCCTCAGTTGCACCCGCCAGTTCCACCCCTCAGTTGCACCCCTCAGTTGCACCCCTCAGTTGGACCCCCCAGTTGCACCCCTCAGTTGCACCCCTCAGTTGCACCCCCCAGTTGCACCCCTCAGTTCCACCCTTCAGTTGCACCCCCCGGTTGCACCCTTCAGTTGCACCCCTCATTTGCACCCCCCAGAGTTACCCCTCAGTTGCACCCGTCAGTTGCACCCCTCATTTGCATCCCCCAGTTGCACCCCTCAGTTGCACCCCTTAGTTGCACCCCCCAGTTGCACCCGTCAGTTGCACCCCTCAGTTGCACCCCTCAGTTGCAGGCCTTAGTTGCACCCCTCAGTTGCAGCCCTAAGTTGCACCCCTCAGTTGCACCCCTCAGTTGCACCCCTCAGTTGCACCCCTCAGTTGGACCCCCCAGTTGAACCCCTCAGTTGCACCCCTCAGTTGCACCCCCCAGTTGCACCCCTCAGTTGCACCCCTCAGTTGCACCCCCCAGTTGCACCCCCCAGAGTTACCCCTCAGTTGCACCCCTTAGTTGCACCCCCCAGTTGCACCCGTCAGTTGCACCCCTCAGTTGCACCCCTCAGTTGCACCCCCCCGTTGCACCCCTCAGTTGCACCCCCCAGTTCCACCCCTCAGTTGCACCCCTCAGTTGCACCCCTCAGTTGCACCCCTCAGTTGGACCCCCCAGTTGAACCCCTCAGTTGCACCCCTCAGTTGCACCCCCCAGTTGCACCCCTCAGTTGCACCCCTCAGTTGCACCCCCCAGTTGCACCCCCCAGAGTTACCCCTCAGTTGCACCCCTCAGTTGCACCCCTCAGCTGCACCCCCCAGTTGAACCCCTCAGTTGCACCCCTCAGTTGCACCCCTCAGTTGCACCCCTCAGTTGCACCCTTCAGTTGCACCCCCCAGTTGCACCCCTCAGTTGCACCCCTCAGTTGCACCCCCCAGTTGCACCCCTCAGTTGCACCCCCCAGTTGCACCCCTCAGTTGCACCCCTCAGTTGCAGCCCTCAGTTGCACTCCTCAGTTGCACCCCTCAGTTGCACCGCTCAGTTGCACCCCTCAGTTGCACCCCCCAGTTGCACCCTCCAGAGTTACCCCTCAGTTGCACCCCTCAGTTGCACCCCCCAGTTCCACCCCTCAGTTGCAACCCTCAGTTGCACCCCTCAGTTGCAGCCCCCAGTTGCACCCCTCAGTTGCACCCCTCAGTTGCAGCCCCCAGTTCCACCCCTCAGTTGCACCCCTCAAGTGCACCCCTCAGTTGCACCCCTCAGTTGCACCTCTCAGTTGCACCCGTCAGTTGCACCCCTCAGTTGCACCCCTCAGTTGCACCCCTCTGTTGCACCCCTCAGTTGCAGCCCTAAGTTGCACCCCTCAGTTGCACCTCTCAGTTGCACCCCCCTGTTCCACCCCTCAGTTGCACCCCCCAGTTGCACCCCTCAGTTGCACCCCTCAGTTGCACCCGTCAGTTGCACCCCTCAGTTGCAGCCCTCAGTTGCACCCCTCAGTTCCACCCCTCAGTTGCACCCCTCAGTTGCACCCCTCAGTTGCACCCCTCAGTTGCAACCCCCAGTTCCACCCCTCAGTTGCACCCCTCAGTTGCACCCCTCAGTTGCACCCCTCAGTTCCACCCCTCAGTTCCACCCCTCAGTTGCACCCCTCAGTTGCACCCCCCAGTTGCACCCCTGATTTGCACCCCCCAGTTGCACCCCTCAGTTGCACCCCTTAGTTGCACCCCCCAGTTGCACCCCCCAGAGTTACCCCTCAGTTGCACGCCCCAGAACCACCCATCAGTTGCACCCCTCAGTTGCACCCCTCGGTTGCACCCCCCAGTTGCACCCCTCAGTTGCACCCCTCAGTTGCACCCCTCAGTTGCACCCCCCAGTTGCACCCCTCATTTGCAAACCCCAGCTGCACCCCTCAGTTGCACCCCTCAGTTGCACCCCCCAGTTGCACCCGTCAGTTGCACCCCTCAGTTGCACCCCTCAGTTGCAGGCCTTAGTTGCACCCCTCAGTTGCAGCCCTACGTTGCACCCCTCAGTTGCACCCCTCAGTTGCACCCCTCAGTTGCACCCCCCCGTTGCACCCCTCAGTTGCACCCGCCAGTTCCACCCCTCAGTTGCACCCCTCAGTTGCACCCCTCAGTTGCACCCCTCAGTTGGACCCCCCAGTTGCACCCCTCAGTTGCACCCCTCAGTTGCAGCCCCCCAGTTGCACCCCTCAGTTCCACCCTTCAGTTGCACCCCCCAGTTGCACCCCCCAGAGTTACCCCTCAGTTGCACCCCTCAGTTGCACCCCTCAGCTGCACCCCCCAGTTGAACCCCTCAGTTGCACCCCTCAGTTGCACCCCCCGGTTGCACCCCTCAGTTGCACCCTTCAGTTGCACCCCCCAGTTGCACCCCCCAGAGTTACCCCTCAGTTGCACCCGTCAGTTGCACCCCTCATTTGCATCCCCCAGTTGCACCCCTCAGTTGCACCCCTTAGTTGCACCCCCCAGTTGCACCCGTCAGTTGCACCCCTCAGTTGCACCCCTCAGTTGCAGGCCTTAGTTGCACCCCTCAGTTGAAGCCCTAAGTTGCACCCCTCAGTTGCACCCCTCAGTTGCACCCCTCAGTTGCACCCCCCCGTTGCACCCCTCAGTTGCACCCCCCAGTTCCACCCCTCAGTTGCACCCCTCAGTTGCACCCCTCAGTTGCACCCCTCAGTTGGACCCCCCAGTTGAACCCCTCAGTTGCACCCCTCAGTTGCACCCCCCAGTTGCACCCCTCAGTTGCACCCCTCAGTTGCACCCCCCAGTTGCACCCCCCAGAGTTACCCCTCAGTTGCACCGCTCAGTTGCACCCCTCAGCTGCACCCCCCAGTTGAACCCCTCAGTTGCACCCCTCAGTTGCACCCCTCAGTTGCACCCCTCAGTTGCACCCTTCAGTTGCACCCCCCAGTTGCACCCCTCAGTTGCACCCCTCAGTTGCACCCCTCAGTTGCACCCCTCAGTTGGACCCCCCAGTTGAACCCCTCAGTTGCACCCCTCAGTTGCACCCCCCAGTTGCACCCCTCAGTTGCACCCTTCAGTTGCACCCCCCAGTTGCACCCCCCGGAGTTACCCCTCAGTTGCACCCCTCAGTTGTACCCCTCAGCTGCACCCCTCAGTTGCACCCCTCAGTTGCAGCCCCCAGTTGCACACCTCAGTTGCACACCTCAGTTGCACACCTCAGTTGCACCCCTCAGTTGCACCCCCCCGTTGCACCCCTCAGTTGCACCCCCCAGTTCCACCCCTCAGTTGCACCCCTCAGTTGCACCCCTCAGTTGCACCCCTCAGTTGCACCCCTCAGTTGCACTCCCAGTTGCACCCCCCAGTTGCACCCCTCAGTTGCAGCCCTCAGTTGCACTCCTCAGTTGCACCCCTCAGTTGCACCCCTCAGTTGCACCCCTCAGTTGCACCCCTCAGGTGCACCCCTCAGTTGCACCCCCCAGTTGCACCCCTCAGTTGCACCCTTCAGTTGCACCCCCCAGTTGCACCCCCCAGACTTACCCCTCAGTTGCACCCCTCAGTTGCAACCCTCAGTTGCACCCCTCAGTTGCACCCCTCAGTTGCAGCCCCCAGTTGCACCCCTCAGTTGGACCCCCCAGTTGAACGCCTCAGTTGCACCCCTCAGTTGCACCCCTCAGTTGCACCCCTCAGTTGCACCCCTCAGTTGGACCCCCCAGTTGAACCCCTCAGTTGCACCCCTCAGTTGCACCCCTCAGTTGCACCCCTCAGTTGCACCCCCCAGTTGCACCCCTCAGTTGCACCCTTCAGTTGCACCCCCCAGTTGCACCCCCCAGACTTACCCCTCAGTTACACCCCTCAGTTGCACCCCTCAGTTGCACCCCTCAGTTGCACCCCTCAGTTGCATCCCCCAGTTGCACCCCTCAGTTGGACCCCCCAGTTGAACGCCTCAGTTGCACCCCTCAGTTGCACCCCTCAGTTGCACCCCTCAGTTGCACCCCTCAGTTGGACCCCCCAGTTGAACCCCTCAGTTGCACCCCTCAGTTGCACCCCTCAGTTGCACCCCTCAGTTACACTCCTCAGTTGCACCCCTCAGTTGCATCCCTCAGTTGCACCCCTCAGTTGCACCCCTCAGTTGCACCCCTCAGTTGCACCCCTCAGTTGCACCCCTCAGTTGCACCCCCAGTTGCACCCCCCAGTTGCACCCCCCAGTTGCACCCCTCAGTTGCACCCCTCAGTTGCACCCCTCAGCTGCACCCCCCAGTTGAACCCCTCAGTTGCACCCCTCAGTTGCACCCCCCGGTTGCACCCCTCAGTTGCACCCTTCAGTTGCACCCCCCAGTTGCACCCCCCAGAGTTACCCCTCAGTTGCACCCGTCAGTTGCACCCCTCATTTGCATCCCCCAGTTGCACCCCTCAGTTGCACCCCTTAGTTGCACCCCCCAGTTGCACCCGTCAGTTGCACCCCTCAGTTGCACCCCTCAGTTGCAGGCCTTAGTTGCACCCCTCAGTTGCAGCCCTAAGTTGCACCCCTCAGTTGCACCCCTCAGTTGCACCCCTCAGTTGCACCCCCCCGTTGCACCCCTCAGTTGCACCCCCCAGTTCCACCCCTCAGTTGCACCCCTCAGTTGCACCCCTCAGTTGCACCCCTCAGTTGGACCCCCCAGTTGAACCCCTCAGTTGCACCCCTCAGTTGCACCCCCCAGTTGCACCCCCCAGAGTTACCCCTCAGTTGCACCCCTCAGTTGCACCCCTCAGCTGCACCCCCCAGTTGAACGCCTCAGTTGCACCCCTCAGTTGCACCCCTCAGTTGCACCCCTCAGTTGCACCCTTCAGTTGCACCCCCCAGTTGCACCCCTCAGTTGCACCCCTCAGTTGCACCCCTCAGTTGCACCCCTCAGCTGCACCCCTCAGTTGCACCCCTCAGTTGCAGCCCCCAGTTGCACCCCTCCGTTGCACCCCTCAGTTGCACCCCTCAGTTGCACCCCTAAGTTGCACCCCTCAGTTGCACCCCCCCGTTGCACCCCTCAGTTGCACCCCCCAGTTCCACCCCTCAGTGGCACCCCTCAGTTGCACCCCTCAGTTGCACCCCTCAGTTGGACCCCCCAGTTGAACCCCTCAGTTGCACCCGTCAGTTGCACCCCCCAGTTGCACCCCTCAGTTGCACCCTTCAGTTGCACCCCCCAGTTGCACCCCCCGGAGTTACCCTCAGTTGCACCCCTCAGTTGTACCCCTCAGCTGCACCCCTCAGTTGCACCCCTCAGTTGCAGCCCCCAGTTGCACCCCTCAGTTGCACCCCTCAGTTGCACCCCTCAGTTGCACCCCTCAGTTGCACCCCCCCGTTGCACACCTCAGTTGCACCCCCCAGTTCCACCCCTCAGTTGCACCCCTCAGTTGCACTCCTCAGTTGCACCCCTCAGTTGCACCCCTCAGTTGCACTCCCAGTTGCACCCCCCAGTTGCACCCCCCAGTTCCACCCCTCAGTTGCAGCCCTCAGTTGCACTCCTCAGTTGCACCCCTCAGTTGCACCCCTCAGTTACACCCCTCAGTTGCACCCCTCAGGTGCACCCCTCAGTTGCACCCCCCAGTTGCACCCCTCAGTTGCACCCCTCAGTTGCACCCCCCAGACTTACCCCTCAGCTGCACCCCTCAGTTGCAACCCTCAGTTGCACCCCTCAGTTGCACCCCTCAGTTGCAGCCCCCAGTTGCACCCCTCAGTTGGACCCCCCAGTTGAACGCCTCAGTTGCACCCCTCAGTTGCACCCCTCAGTTGCACCCCTCAGTTGCACCCCTCAGTTGCACCCCTCAGTTGGACCCCTCAGTTGCACCCCTCAGTTGCAGCCCTCAGTTGCACTCCTCAGTTGCACCCCTCAGTTGCACCCCTCAGTTGCACCCCTCAGTTGCACCCCTCAGGTGCACCCCTCAGTTGCACCCCCCAGTTGCACCCCTCAGTTGCACCCCTCAGTTGCACCCCCCAGACTTACCCCTCAGTTGCACCCCTCAGTTGCAACCCTCAGTTGCACCCCTCAGTTGCACCCCTCAGTTGCAGCCCCCAGTTGCACCCCTCAGTTGGACCCCCCAGTTGAACGCCTCAGTTGCACCCCTCAGTTGCACCCCTCAGTTGCACCCCTCAGTTGCACCCCTCAGTTGGACCCCCCAGTTGAACCCCTCAGTTGCACCCCTCAGTTGCACCCCTCAGTTGCACCCCTCAGTTGCACCCCCCAGTTGCACCCCTCAGTTGCACCCTTCAGTTGCACCCCCCAGTTGCACCCCCCAGACTTACCCCTCAGTTACACCCCTCAGTTGCACCCCTCAGTTGCACCCCTCAGTTGCACCCCTCAGTTGCAGCCCCCAGTTGCACCCCTCAGTTGGACCCCCCAGTTGAACGCCTCAGTTGCACCCCTCAGTTGCACCCCTCAGTTGCACCCCTCAGTTGCACCCCTCAGTTCCACCCCTCAGTTGCACCCCTCAGTTGCACCCCTCAGTTGCACCCCTCAGTTGCACCCCTCAGTTGCACCCCCCAGTTGCACCCCTCAGTTGCACCCCTCAGTTGCACCCCTCAGTTGCACCCCCCAGTTGCACCCCCAAGTTCCACCGCTCAGTTGCACCCCTCAGTTGCACCCTCCAGTTGCACCCCCCAGTTGCACCCCTCAGTTGCACCCCTCAGTTGCACCCCCCAGTTGCACCCCTCAGTTGCACCCCTCAGTTGCACCCCCCAGTTGCAGCCTCCAGTTCCAGCCCCCCGGTTGCACCCCTCAAGTGCACCCCTCAGTTGCACCCCTCAGTTGCACCTCTCAGTTGCGGCCGTCAGTTGCACCCCTCAGTTGCACCCCTCAGTTGCACCCCTCAGTTGCACCCCTCAGTTGGAGCGCTAAGTTGCACCCCTCAGTTGCACCTCTCAGTTGCACCCCCCTGTTCCACCCCTCAGTTGCACCCCCCAGTTGCACCCCTCAGTTGCACCCCTCAGTTGCACCCCTCAGTTGCACCCCTCAGTTGCAGCCCTCAGTTGCACCCCTCAGGTCAACCCCTCAGTTGCACCCCTCAGTTGCACCCCCCAGTTCCACCCCTCAGTTGCACCCCTCAGTTGCACCCCTCAGTTGCACCCCTCAGTTGCACCCCTCAGTTGCACCCCCCAGTTCCACCCCTCAGTTGCACCCCTCAGTTGCACCCCTCAGTTGCACCTCTCAGTTGCACCCCTCAGTTGCACCCCCCAGTTGCACCCCTCAGTTGCACCCCTCAGTTGCACCCCTCAGTTGCACCCCCCAGTTGCACCCCCAAGTTCCACCGCTCAGTTGCACCCCTCAGTTGCACCCTCCAGTTGCACCCCCCAGTTGCACCCCTCAGTTGCACCCCTCAGTTGCACCCCCCAGTTGCACCCCTCAGTTGCACCCCTCAGTTGCACCCCCCAGTTGCAGCCTCCAGTTCCAGCCCCCCGGTTGCACCCCTCAAGTGCACCCCTCAGTTGCACCCCTCAGTTGCACCTCTCAGTTGCACCCGTCAGTTGCACCCCTCAGTTGCACCCCTCAGTTGCACCCCTCAGTTGCACCCCTCAGTTGGAGCGCTAAGTTGCACCCCTCAGTTGCACCTCTCAGTTGCACCCCCCTGTTCCACCCCTCAGTTGCACCCCCCAGTTGCACCCCTCAGTTGCACCCCTCAGTTGCACCCCTCAGTTGCACCCCTCAGTTGCAGCCCTCAGTTGCACCCCTCAGGTCAACCCCTCAGTTGCACCCCTCAGTTGCACCCCTCAGTTGCACCCCTCAGTTGCACCCCCCAGTTCCACCCCTCAGTTGCACCCCTCAGTTGCACCCCTCAGTTGCACCCCTCAGTTGCACCCCTCAGTTGCACCCCCCAGTTCCACCCCTCAGTTGCACCCCTCAGTTGCACCCCTCAGTTGCACCTCTCAGTTGCACCCGTCAGTTGCACCCCTCAGTTGCACCCCTCAGTTGCACCCCTCAGTTGCACCCCTCAGTTGCACCCCTCAGTTGCACCCCCCAGTTCCACCCCTCAGTTGCACCCCTCAGTTGCACCCCTCAGTTGCACCTCTCAGTTGCACCCGTCAGTTGCACCCCTCAGTTGCACCCCTCAGTTGCACCCCTCAGTTGGAGCGCTAAGTTGCACCCCTCAGTTGCACCTCTCAGTTGCACCCCCCTGTTCCACCCCTCAGTTGCACCCCCCAGTTGCACCCCTCAGTTGCACCCCTCAGTTGCACCCCTCAGTTGCACCCCCCAGTTCCACCCCTCAGTTGCACCCCTCAGTTGCACCCCTCAGTTGCACCCCTCAGTTGCACCCCTCATTTGCACCCCTCAGTTGAACCCCTCAGTTGCACCCCCCCGTTGCAGCCCCCAGTTGCACCCGTCAGTTGCACCCCTCAGTTGCACCCCTCAGTTGCACCCCTCAGTTGCACCCCTCAGTTGGACCCCCCAGTTGAACCCCTCAGTTGCACCCCTCAGTTGCACCCCCCAGTTGCACCCCTCAGTTGCACCCTTCAGTTGCACCCCCCAGTTGCACCCCCCAGACTTATTCCTCAGTTGCACCCCTCAGTTGCAACCCTCAGTTGCACCCCTCAGTTGCACCCCTCAGTTGCACCCCCCAGTTGCACCCCTCAGTTGGACCCCCCAGTTGAACGCCTCAGTTGCACCCCTCAGTTGCACCCCTCAGTTGCACCCCTCAGTTGCACCCCTCAGTTGGACCCCCCAGTTGAACCCCTCAGTTGCACCCCTCAGTTGCACCCCTCAGTTGCACCCCTCAGTTGCACCGCCCAGTTGCACCCCTCAGTTGCACCCTTCAGTTGCACCCCCCAGTTGCACCCCCCAGATCTACCCCTCAGTTGCACCCCTCAGTTGCACCCCTCAGTTGCACCCCTCAGTTGCACCCCTCAGTTGCAGCCCCCAGTTGCACCCCTCAGTTGGACCCCCCAGTTGAACGCCTCAGTTGCACCCCTCAGTTGCACCCCTCAGTTGCACCCCTCAGTTGCACCCCTCAGTTGGACCCCCCAGTTGAACCCCTCAGTTGCACCCCTCAGTTGCACCCCTCAGTTGCACCCCTCAGTTACACTCCTCAGTTGCATCCCTCAGTTGCATCCCTCAGTTGCACCCCTCAGTTGCACCCCTCAGTTGCACCCCTCAGTTGCACCCCCCAGTTGCACCCCTCAGTTGCACCCCTCAGTTGCACCCCTCAGTTGCACCCCTCAGTTGCACCCCCAGTTGCACCCCCCAGTTGCACCCCCCAGTTCCACCCCTCAGTTGCAGCCCTCAGTTGCACTCCTCAGTTGCACCCCTCAGTTGCACCGCTCAGTTGCACCCCTCAGTTGCACCCCCCGGTTGCACCCCTCAGTTGCACCCTTCAGTTGCACCCCCCAGTTGCACCCTCCAGAGTTACCCCTCAGTTGCACCCCTCAGTTGCACCCCTCAGTTGGACCCCCCACTTGAACCCCTCAGTTGCAGCCCCCAGTTGCACCCCTCAGTTGCACCCCTCAGTTGCAGCCCCCAGTTGCACCCCTCAGTTGCACCCCCCAGTTGAACGCCTCAGTTGCACCCCTCAGTTGCACCCCTCAGTTGCACCCCTCAGTTGCACCTCTCGTTTGCACCCCCCAGTTGCACCCCTCAGTTGCACCCCCCAGTTGCACCCCTCAGTTGCACCCCTCAGTTGCACCCCTCAGTTGCATGCCTCAGTTGCACCCCTCAGTTGCACCCCCCAGTTGCACCCCTCAGTTGCAACCCTCAGTTGCACCCCTCAGTTGCACCCCCCAGTTGCACCCCCAAGTTCCACCGCTCAGTTGCACCCCTCAGTTGCACCCCTCAGTTGCACCCCTCAGTTGCACCCCTCAGTTGCACCCCCCAGTTCCACCCCTCAGTTGCACCCCTCAGTTGCACCCCTCAGTTGCACCCCTCAGTTGCACCCCTCAGTTGCACCCCTCAGTTGCACCCCCCAGTTGCACCCCTCAGTTGCACCCGTCAGTTGCACCCCTCAGTTGCACCCCTCAGTTGCACCCCTCAGTTGGAGCGCTAAGTTGCACCCCTCAGTTGCACCTCTCAGTTGCAGCCGCCTGTTCCACCCCTCAGTTGCACCCCCCAGTTGCACCCCTCAGTTGCACCCCTCAGTTGCACCCCTCAGTTGCACCCCTCAGTTGCAGCCCTCAGTTGCACCCCTCAGGTCAACCCCTCAGTTGCACCCCTCAGTTGCACCCCTCAGTTGCACCCCTCAGTTGCACCCCCCAGTTCCACCCCTCAGTTGCACCCCTCAGTTGCACCCCTCAGTTCCACCCCTCAGTTCGGCCCCTCAGTTGCACCCCTCAGTTGCACCCCTCAGTTGCACCCCTCATTTGCACCCCTCAGTTGAACCCCTCAGTTGCACCCCCCCGTTGCAGCCCCCAGTTGCACCCGTCAGTTGCACCCCTCAGTTGCACCCCTCAGTTGCACCCCTCAGTTGCACCCCTCAGTTGGACCCCCCAGTTGAACCCCTCAGTTGCACCCCTCAGTTGCACCCCCCAGTTGCACCCCTCAGTTGCACCCTTCAGTTGCACCCCCCAGTTGCACCCCCCAGACTTATTCCTCAGTTGCACCCCTCAGTTGCAACCCTCAGTTGCACCCCTCAGTTGCACCCCTCAGTTGCACCCCTCAGTTGCACCCCTCAGTTGCAGCCCCCAGTTGCACCCCTCAGTTGGACCCCCCAGTTGAACGCCTCAGTTGCACCCCTCAGTTGCACCCCTCAGTTGCACCCCTCAGTTGCACCCCTCAGTTGGACCCCCCAGTTGAACCCCTCAGTTGCACCCCTCAGTTGCACCCCTCAGTTGCACCCCTCAGTTGCACCGCCCAGTTGCACCCCTCAGTTGCACCCTTCAGTTGCACCCCCCAGTTGCACCCCCCAGACTTACCCCTCAGTTGCACCCCTCAGTTGCACCCCTCAGTTGCACCCCTCAGTTGCACCCCTCAGTTGCAGCCCCCAGTTGCACCCCTCAGTTGGACCCCCCAGTTGAACGCCTCAGTTGCACCCCTCAGTTGCACCCCTCAGTTGCACCCCTCAGTTGGACCCCCCAGTTGAACCCCTCAGTTGCACCCCTCAGTTGCACCCCTCAGTTGCACCCCTCAGTTACACTCCTCAGTTGCATCCCTCAGTTGCATCCCTCAGTTGCACCCCTCAGTTGCACCCCTCAGTTGCACCCCTCAGTTGCACCCCCCAGTTGCACCCCCCAGTTGCACCCCCCAGTTCCACCCCTCAGTTGCAGCCCTCAGTTGCACTCCTCAGTTGCACCCCTCAGTTGCACCGCTCAGTTGCACCCCTCAGTTGCAGCCCTCAGTTGCACTCCTCAGTTGCACCCCTCAGTTGCACCGCTCAGTTGCACCCCTCAGTTGCACCCCCCAGTTGCACCCCTCAGTTGGACCCTTCAGTTGCACCCCCCAGTTGCACCCTCCAGAGTTACCCCTCAGTTGCACCCCTCAGTTGCACCCCTCAGTTGGACCCCCCACTTGAACCCCTCAGTTGCAGCCCCCAGTTGCACCCCTCAGTTGCACCCCTCAGTTGCAGCCCCCAGTTGCACCCCTCAGTTGCACCCCCCAGTTGAACGCCTCAGTTGCACCCCTCAGTTGCACCCCTCAGTTGCACCCCTCAGTTGCACCTCTCGTTTGCACCCCCCAGTTGCACCCCTCAGTTGCACCCCCCAGTTCCACCCCTCAGTTGCACCCCTCAGTTGCACCCCTCAGTTGCACCCCTCAGTTGCACCCCTCAGTTGCACCCCCCAGTTGCACCCCTCAGTTGCAACCCTCAGTTGCACCCCTCAGTTGCACCCCCCAGTTGCACCCCCAAGTTCCACCGCTCAGTTGCACCCCTCAGTTGCACCCCTCAGTTGCACCCCCCAGTTGCACCCCTCAGTTGCACCCCTCAGTTGCACCCCTCAGTTGCACCCCCCAGTTCCACCCCTCAGTTGCACCCCTCAGTTGCACCCCTCAGTTGCACCTCTCAGTTGCACCCGTCAGTTGCACCCCTCAGTTGCACCCCTCAGTTGCACCCCTCAGTTGGAGCGCTAAGTTGCACCCCTCAGTTGCACCTCTCAGTTGCACCCCCCTGTTCCACCCCTCAGTTGCACCCCCGAGTTGCACCCCTCAGTTGCACCCCTCAGTTGCACCCCTCAGTTGCACCCCTCAGTTGCAGCCCTCAGTTGCACCCCTCAGGTCAACCCCTCAGTTGCACCCCTCAGTTGCACCCCTCAGTTGCACCCCTCAGTTGCACCCCCCAGTTCCACCCCTCAGTTGCACCCCTCAGTTGCACCCCTCAGTTCCACCCCTCAGTTCGGCCCCTCAGTTGCACCCCTCAGTTGCACCCCTCAGTTGCACCCCTCGTTTGCACCCCTCAGTTGAACCCCTCAGTTGCACCCCCCCGTTGCAGCCCCCAGTTGCACCCGTCAGTTGCACCCCTCAGTTGCACCCCTCAGTTGCACCCCTCAGTTGCACCCCTCAGTTGCACCCCCCAGTTGAACCCCTCAGTTGCACCCCTCAGTTGCACCCCCCAGTTGCACCCCTCAGTTGCACCCTTCAGTTGCACCCCCCAGTTGCACCCCCCAGACTTATTCCTCAGTTGCACCCCTCAGTTGCAACGCTCAGTTGCACCCCTCAGTTGCACCCCTCAGTTGCAGCCCCCAGTTGCACCCCTCAGTTGGACCCCCCAGTTGAACGCCTCAGTTGCACCCCTCAGTTGCACCCCTCAGTTGCACCCCTCAGTTGCACCCCTCAGTTGGACCCCCCAGTTGAACCCCTCAGTTGCACCCCTCAGTTGCACCCCTCAGTTGCACCCCTCAGTTGCACCGCCCAGTTGCACCCCTCAGTTGCACCCTTCAGTTGCACCCCCCAGTTGCACCCCCCAGACTTACCCCTCAGTTGCACCCCTCAGTTGCACCCCTCAGTTGCACCCCTCAGTTGCACCCCTCAGTTGCAGCCCCCAGTTGCACCCCTCAGTTGGACCCCCCAGTTGAACGCCTCAGTTGCACCCCTCAGTTGCACCCCTCAGTTGCACCCCTCAGTTGCACCCCTCAGTTGGACCCCCCAGTTGAACCCCTCAGTTGCACCCCTCAGTTGCACCCCTCAGTTGCACCCCTCAGTTACACTCCTCAGTTGCATCCCTCAGTTGCATCCCTCAGTTGCACCCCTCAGTTGCACCCCTCAGTTGCACCCCTCAGTTGCACCCCCCAGTTGCACCCCTCAGTTGCACCCCTCAGTTGCACCCCTCAGTTGCACCCCTCAGTTGCACCCCCAGTTGCACCCCCCAGTTGCACCCCCCAGTTCCACCCCTCAGTTGCAGCCCTCAGTTGCACTCCTCAGTTGCACCCCTCAGTTGCACCGCTCAGTTGCACCCCTCAGTTGCACCCCCCAGTTGCACCCCTCAGTTGCACCCTTCAGTTGCACCCCCCAGTTGCACCCTCCAGAGTTACCCCTCAGTTGCACCCCTCAGTTGCACCCCCCAGTTGCACCCCCCAGACTTATTCCTCAGTTGCACCCCTCAGTTGCAACGCTCAGTTGCACCCCTCAGTTGCACCCCTCAGTTGCAGCCCCCAGTTGCACCCCTCAGTTGGACCCCCCAGTTGAACGCCTCAGTTGCACCCCTCAGTTGCACCCCTCAGTTGCACCCCTCAGTTGCACCCCTCAGTTGGACCCCCCAGTTGAACCCCTCAGTTGCACCCCTCAGTTGCACCCCTCAGTTGCACCCCTCAGTTGCACCGCCCAGTTGCACCCCTCAGTTGCACCCTTCAGTTGCACCCCCCAGTTGCACCCCCCAGACTTACCCCTCAGTTGCACCCCTCAGTTGCACCCCTCAGTTGCACCCCTCAGTTGCACCCCTCAGTTGCAGCCCCCAGTTGCACCCCTCAGTTGGACCCCCCAGTTGAACGCCTCAGTTGCACCCCTCAGTTGCACCCCTCAGTTGCACCCCTCAGTTGCACCCCTCAGTTGGACCCCCCAGTTGAACCCCTCAGTTGCACCCCTCAGTTGCACCCCTCAGTTGCACCCCTCAGTTACACTCCTCAGTTGCATCCCTCAGTTGCATCCCTCAGTTGCACCCCTCAGTTGCACCCCTCAGTTGCACCCCTCAGTTGCACCCCCCAGTTGCACCCCTCAGTTGCACCCCTCAGTTGCACCCCTCAGTTGCACCCCTCAGTTGCACCCCCAGTTGCACCCCCCAGTTGCACCCCCCAGTTCCACCCCTCAGTTGCAGCCCTCAGTTGCACTCCTCAGTTGCACCCCTCAGTTGCACCGCTCAGTTGCACCCCTCAGTTGCACCCCCCAGTTGCACCCCTCAGTTGCACCCTTCAGTTGCACCCCCCAGTTGCACCCTCCAGAGTTACCCCTCAGTTGCACCCCTCAGTTGCACCCCTCAGTTGGACCCCCCACTTGAACCCCTCAGTTGCAGCCCCCAGTTGCACCCCTCAGTTGCACCCCTCAGTTGCACCCCCCAGTTGAACGCCTCAGTTGCACCCCTCAGTTGCACCCCTCAGTTGCACCCCTCAGTTGCACCTCTCGTTTGCACCCCCCAGTTGCACCCCTCAGTTGCACCCCCCAGTTCCACCCCTCAGTTGCACCCCTCAGTTGCACCCCTCAGTTGCACCCCTCAGTTGCACCCCTCAGTTGCACCCCCCAGTTGCACCCCTCAGTTGCAACCCTCAGTTGCACCCCTCAGTTGCACCCCCCAGTTGCACCCCCAAGTTCCACCGCTCAGTTGCACCCCTCAGTTGCACCCCTCAGTTGCACCCCCCAGTTGCACCCCTCAGTTGCACCCCCCAGTTGCACCCCCCAGTTGCACCCCTCAGTTGCACCCCTCAGTTGCACCCCCCAGTTGCAGCCTCCAGTTCCAGCCCCCCGGTTGCACCCCTCAAGTGCACCCCTCAGTTGCACCCCTCAGTTGCACCTCTCAGTTGCACCCGTCAGTTGCACCCCTCAGTTGCACCCCTCAGTTGCACCCCTCAGTTGCACCCCTCAGTTGGAGCGCTAAGTTGCACCCCTCAGTTGCACCTCTCAGTTGCACCCCCCTGTTCCACCCCTCAGTTGCACCCCCCAGTTGCACCCCTCAGTTGCACCCCTCAGTTGCACCCCTCAGTTGCACCCCTCAGTTGCAGCCCTCAGTTGCACCCCTCAGGTCAACCCCTCAGTTGCACCCCTCAGTTGCACCCCTCAGTTGCACCCCTCAGTTGCACCCCCCAGTTACACCCCTCAGTTGCACCCCTCAGTTGCACCCCTCAGTTCCACCCCTCAGTTCGGCCCCTCAGTTGCACCCCTCAGTTGCACCCCTCAGTTGCACCCCTCATTTGCATCCCCCAGTTGCACCCCTCAGTTGCACCCCTTAGTTGCACCCCCCAGTTGCACCCGTCAGTTGCACCCCTCAGTTGCACCCCTCAGTTGCAGGCCTTAGTTGCACCCCTCAGTTGCAGCCCTAAGTTGCACCCCTCAGTTGCACCCCTCAGTTGCACCCCTCAGTTGCACCCCCCCGTTGCACCCCTCAGTTGCACCCCTCAGTTCCACCCCTCAGTTGCACCCCTCAGTTGCACCCCTCAGTTGCACCCCTCAGTTGGACCCCCCAGTTGAACCCCTCAGTTGCACCCCTCAGTTGCACCCCCCAGTTGCACCCCTCAGTTGCACCCTTCAGTTGCACCCCCCAGTTGCACCCCCCAGAGTTACCCCTCAGTTGCACCCCTCAGTTGCACCCCTCAGCTGCACCTCCCAGTTGCACCCCTCAGTTGCACCCCCCAGTTGAACCCCTCAGTTGCACCCCTCAGTTGCACCCCCCAGTTGCACCTCCCAGAGTTACCCCTCAATTGCACCCCTCAGTTGCACCCCTCAGTTGCACCCCTCAGTTGCACCCCGCAGTTCGACCCCTCAGTTGCACCCCCCAGTTGCACCCCCCAGAGTTACCCCTCAGTTGCACCCCTCAGTTGCACCCCTCAGTTGCACCCCCCAGTTGCACCCCTCAGTTGCACCCCTCAGTTGCACCCCTCAGTTGCACCCCCCGGTTGCACCCCTCAGTTGCACCCCCCAGTTGCACCCCTCAGTTGCACCCCTCAGTTGCACCCCCCAGTTGCACCCCTCAGTTGCACCCCTCAGTTGCACCCCCCAGAGTTACCCCTCAGTTGCACCCCTCAGTTGCACCCCTCAGTTGCACCCCCCAGTTGCACCCCTCAGTTGCACCCCCCAGTTGCACCCCTCAGTTGCACCCCTCAGTTGCACCCCTCAGTTGGACCCCCCAGTTGAACCCCTCAGTTGCACCCCTCAGTTGCACCCCCCAGTTGCACCCCTCAGTTGCACCCTTCAGTTGCACCCCCCAGTTGCACTCCCCAGACTTACCCCTCAGTTGCACCCCTCAGTTGCACCCCTCAGTTGCACCCCTCAGTTGCACCCCTCAGTTGCAGCCCCCAGTTCCACCCCTCAGTTGGACCCCCCAGTTGAACGCCTCAGTTGCACCCCTCAGTTGCACCCCTCAGTTGCACCCCTCAGTTGCACCCCTCTGTTGGACCCCCCAGTTGAAACCCTCAGTTGCACCCCTCAGTTGCACCCCTCAGTTGCACCCCCCAATTGCACCCCTCAGTTGCACCCCCCCGTTGCACCCCTCAGTTGCACCCCTCAGTTGCACCCCTCAGTTGGACCCCCCAGTTGAACCCCTCAGTTGCACCCCTCAGTTGCACCCCCCAGTTGCACCCTTCAGTTGCACCCTTCAGTTGCACCCCCCAGTTGCACCCCCCAGACTTACCCCTCAGTTGCACCCCTCAGTTGCACCCCTCAGTTGCACCCCTCACTTGCACCCCTCAGTTGCAGCCCCCAGTTGCACCCCTCAGTTGGACCCCCCAGTTGAGCGCCTCAGTTGCACCCCTCAGTTGCACCCCTCAGTTGTCCAACTGAGGGGTGCAACTGAGCGGTGGAACTTGGGGGTGCAACTGGGGGGTGCAACTGAGGGGTGCAACTGAGGGGTGCAACTGAGGGGTGCAACTGGGGGGTGCAACTGAGGGGTGCAACTGAGGGGTGCAACTGAGGGGTGCAACTGAGGGGTGCAACTGAGGGGTGGAACTGGGGGGTGCAACTGAGGGCCCTCAGTTGCACTCCCCAGTTGCACCCCTCAGTTGCACCCTTCAGTTGCACCCCCCAGTTGCACCCCCCAGAGTTACCCCTCAGTTGCACCCCTCAGTTGCACCCCTCAGCTGCACCCCCCAGTTGCACCCCTCAGTTGCACCCCCAAGTTGAACCCCTCAGTTGCACCCCTCAGTTGCACCCCCCAGCTGCACCTCCCAGAGTTACCCCTCAGTTGCACCCCTCAGTTGCACCCCTCAGTTGCACCCCTCAGTTGCACCCCGCAGTTCCACCCCTCAGTTGCACCCCCCAGTTGCACCCCTCAGTTGCACCCCTCAGTTGCACCCCTCAGTTGCACCCCTCAGTTGCACCCCTCAGTTGCACCCCTCAGTTGCACCCCTCAGTTGCACCCCTCAGTTGCACCCCCCAGTTGCACCCCTCAGTTGCACCCCCCAGTTGCACCCCTCAGTTGCACCCCTCAGTTGCACCCCCCAGTTGCACCCCTCAGTTGCACCCCCCAGTTGCACCCCCCAGAGTTACCCCTCAGTTGCACCCCTCAGTTGCACCCCTCAGTTGCACCCCCCAGTTGCACCCCTCAGTTGCACCCCCCAGTTGCACCCCTCAGTTGCACCCCTCAGTTGCACCCCTCAGTTGGACCCCCCAGTTGAACCCCTCAGTTGCACCCCTCAGTTGCACCCCCCATTTGCACCCCTCAGTTGCACCCTTCAGTTGCACCCCCCAGTTGCACCCCCCAGACTTACCCCTCAGTTGCACCCCTCAGTTGCACCCCTCAGTTGCACCCCTCAGTTGCACCCCTCAGTTGCAGCCCCCAGTTGCACCCCTCAGTTGGACCCCCCAGTTGAACGCCTCAGTTGCACCCCTCAGTTGCACCCCTCAGTTGCACCCCTCAGTTGCACCCCTCAGTTGGACCCCCCAGTTGAACCCCTCAGTTGCACCCCTCAGTTGCACCCCTCAGTTTCACCCCTCAGTTGCACTCCTCAGTTGCACCCCTCAGTTGCATCCCTCAGTTGCACCCCTCAGTTGCACCCCTCAGTTGCACCCCTCAGTTGCACCCCCCAGTTGCAGCCCTCAGTTGCACCCCTCAGTTGCACCCCTCAGTTGCACCCCTCAGTTGCACCCCCAGTTGCACCCCCCAGTTGCACCCCCCAGTTCCACCCCTCAGTTGCAGCCCTCAGTTGCACTCCTCAGTTGCACCCCTCAGTTGCACCGCTCAGTTGCACCCCTCAGTTGCACCCCCCAGCTGCACCCCTCAGTTGCACCCTTCAGTTGCACCCCCCAGTTGCACCCTCCAGAGTTACCCCTCAGTTGCACCCCTCAGTTGCACCCCTCAGTTGGACCCCCCACTTGAACCCCTCAGTTGCAGCCCCCAGTTGCACCCCTCAGTTGCACCCCTCAGTTGCACCCCCCAGTTGCACCCCTCAGTTGCACCCCCCAGTTGAACGCCTCAGTTGCACCCCTCAGTTGCACCCCTCAGTTGCACCCCTCAGTTGCACCCCTCGTTTGCACCCCCCAGTTGCACCCCTCAGTTGCACCCCCCAGTTCCACCCCTCAGTTGCACCCCTCAGTTGCACCCCTCAGTTGCACCCCTCAGTTGCACCTCTCAGTTGCACCCCCCAGTTGCACCCCTCAGTTGCACCCCTCAGTTGCACCCCTCAGTTGCACCCCCCAGTTGCACCCCCAAGTTCCACCGCTCAGTTGCACCCCTCAGTTGCACCCCTCAGTTGCACCCCCCAGTTGCACCCCTCAGTTGCACCCCTCAGTTGCACCCCCCAGTTGCACCCCTCAGTTGCACCCCTCAGTTGCACCCCCCAGTTGCAGCCTCCAGTTCCAGCCCCCCGGTTGCACCCCTCAAGTGCACCCCTCAGTTGCACCCCTCAGTTGCACCCCCCAGTTGCACCCGTCAGTTGCACCCCTCAGTTGCACCCCTCAGTTGCACCCCTCAGTTGCACCCCTCAGTTGCAGCGCTAAGTTGCACCCCTCAGTTGCACCTCTCAGTTGCACCCCCTTGTTCCACCCCTCAGGTCAACCCCTCAGTTGCACCCCTCAGTTGCACCCCTCAGTTGCACCCCTCAGTTGCACCCCCCAGTTACACCCCTCAGTTGCACCCCTCAGTTGCACCCCTCAGTTCCACCCCTCAGTTCGGCCCCTCAGTTGCACCCCTCAGTTGCACCCCTCAGTTGCACCCCTCATTTGCATCCCCCAGTTGCACCCCTCAGTTGCACCCCTTAGTTGCACCCCCCAGTTGCACCCGTCAGTTGCACCCCTCAGTTGCACCCCTCAGTCGCAGGCCTTAGTTGCACCCCTCAGTTGCAGCCCTAAGTTGCACCCCTCAGTTGAACCCCTCAGTTGCACCCCTCAGTTGCACCCCCCCGTTGCACCCCTCAGTTGCACCCCTCAGTTCCACCCCTCAGTTGCACCCCTCAGTTGCACCCCTCAGTTGCACCCCTCAGTTGGACCCCCCAGTTGAACCCCTCAGTTGCACCCCTCAGTTGCACCCCCCAGTTGCACCCCTCAGTTGCACCCTTCAGTTGCACCCCCCAGTTGCACCCCCCAGAGTTACCCCTCAGTTGCACCCCTCAGTTGCACCCCTCAGCTGCACCCCCCAGTTGCACCCCTCAGTTGCACCCCCCAGTTGAACCCCTCAGTTGCACCCCTCAGTTGCACCCCCCAGTTGCACCCCCCAGAGTTACCCCTCAGTTGCACCCCTCAGTTGCACCCCTCAGTTGCACCCCTCAGTTGCACCCCGCAGTTCCACCCCTCAGTTGCAGCCCCCAGTTGCACCCCTCAGCTGCACCCCTCAGTTGCACCCCCCAGTTGCACCCCTCAGTTGCACCCCTCAGTTGCACCCTTCAGTTGCACCCCCCAGTTGCACCCCCCAGAGTTACCCCTCAGTTGCACCCCTCAGTTGCACCCCTCAGTTGCACCCCCCAGTTGCACCCCTCAGTTGCACCCCCCAGTTGCACCCCTCAGTTGCACCCCTCAGTTGCACCCCCCAGTTGCACCCCTCAGTTGCACCCCCCAGTTGCACCCCCCAGAGTTACCCCTCAGTTGCACCCCTCAGTTGCACCCCTCAGTTGCACCCCCCAGTTGCACCCCTCAGTTGCACCCCCCAGTTGCACCCCTCAGTTGCACCCCTCAGTTGCACCCCTCAGTTGGACCCCCCAGTTGAACCCCTCAGTTGCACCCCTCAGTTGCACCCCTCAGTTGCACCCCTCAGTTGCACCCCTCAGCTGCACCCCCCAGTTGCACCCCTCAGTTGCACCCCTCAGTTGAACCCCTCAGTTGCACCCCTCAGTTGCACCCCCCAGTTGCACCCCTCAGTTGCACCCTTCAGTTGCACCCCCCAGTTGCACCCCCCAGAGTTACCCCTCAGTTGCACCCCTCAGTTGCACCCCTCAGTTGCACCCCCCAGTTGCACCTCTCAGTTGCACCCCCCAGTTGCACCCCTCAGTTGCACCCCTCAGTTGCACCCCCCAGTTGCACCCCTCAGTTGCACCCCTCAGTTGCACCCACCAGTTGCACCCCTCAGCTGCACCCCCCAGTTGAACCCCTCAGTTGCACCCCTCAGTTGCACCCCTCAGCTGCACCCCTCAGTTGCACCCCTCAGTTGCACCCCTCAGTTGCACCCCTCAGTTGCACCCCTCAGTTGCACCCCTCAGTTGCACCCCTAAGTTGCACCCCTCAGTTGCATCCCCCCGTTGCACCCCTCAGTTGCACCCCCCAGTTCCACCCCTCAGTGGCACCCCTCAGTTGCACCCCTCAGTTGCACCCCTCAGTTGGACCCACCAGTTGAACCCCTCAGTTGCACCCCTCAGTTGCACCCCCCAGTTGCACCCCTCAGTTGCACCCTTCAGTTGCACCCCCCAGTTGCACCCCTCAGTTGCACCCCTCAGTTGCACCCCTCAGTTGCACCCCTCAGCTGCACCCCTCAGTTGCACCCCCCAGTTGCAGCCCCCAGTTGCACCCCTCAGTTGCACTCCTCAGTTGCACCCCTCAGTTGCACCCTTCAGTTGCACCCCCCCGTTGCACCCCTCAGTTGCACCCCCAAGTTCCACCCCTCAGTTGCACCCTTCAGTTGCACCCCTCAGTTGCACCCCTCAGTTGCACCCCTCAGTTGCACCCGTCAGTTGCACCCCCCAGTTGCACCCCCCAGTTCCACCCCTCAGTTGCAGCCCTCAGTTGCACTCCTCAGTTGCACCCCTCAGTTGCACCGCTCAGTTGCACCCCTCAGTTGCACCCCTCAGTTGCACCCCTCAGTTGCACCCCCCAGTTGCACCCCTCAGTTGCACCCTTCAGTTGCACCCCCCAGTTGCAGCCCCCAGACTTACCCCTCAGTTGCACCCCTCAGTTGCACCCCTCAGTTGCACCCCTCAGTTGCAGCCCCCAGTTGCACCCCTCAGTTGGACCCCCCAGTTGAACGCCTCAGTTGCACCCCTCAGTTGCACCCCTCAGTTGCACCCCTCAGTTGCACCCCTCAGTTGGACCCCGCAGTTGAACCCCTCAGTTGCACCCCTCAGTTGCACCCCTCAGTTGCACCCCTCAGTTGCACCCCTCAGTTGCACCCCCCATTTGCACCCCTCAGTTGCACCCCTCAGTTGCACCCCTCAGTTGCACCCCTCAGTTGCAGCCCCCAGTTGCACCCCCCAGTTGCACCCCTCAGTTGCACCGCTCAGTTGCACCCCTCAGTTGCACCCCCCAGTTGCACCCCTCAGTTGCACCCTTCAGTTGCACCCCCCAGTTGCACCCTCCAGAGTTACCCCTCAGTTGCACCCCTCAGTTGCACCCCTCAGTTGGACCCCCCACTTGAACCCCTCAGTTGCAGCCCCCAGTTGCACCCCTCAGTTGCACCCCTCAGTTGCACCCCCCAGTTGCACCCCTCAGTTGCACCCCCCAGTTGAACGCCTCAGTTGCACCCCTCAGTTGCACCCCTCAGTTGCACCCCTCAGTTGCACCCCTCGTTTGCACCCCCCAGTTGCACCCCTCAGTTGCACCCCCCAGTTCCACCCCTCAGTTGCACCCCTCAGTTGCACCCCTCAGTTGCACCCCTCAGTTGCACCTCTCAGTTGCACCCCCCAGTTGCACCCCTCAGTTGCAGCCCTCAGTTGCACCCCTCAGTTGCACCCCCCAGTTGCACCCCCAAGTTCCACCGCTCAGTTGCACCCCTCAGTTGCACCCCTCAGTTGCACCCCCCAGTTGCACCCCTCAGTTGCACCCCTCAGTTGCACCCCCCAGTTGCACCCCTCAGTTGCACCCCTCAGTTGCACCCCCCAGTTGCAGCCTCCAGCTCCAGCCCCCCGGTTGCACCCCTCAAGTGCACCCCTCAGTTGCACCCCTCAGTTGCACCTCTCAGTTGCACCCGTCAGTTGCACCCCTCAGTTGCACCCCTCAGTTGCACCCCTCAGTTGCACCCCTCAGTTGCAGCGCTAAGTTGCACACCTCAGTTGCACCTCTCAGTTGCACCCCCTTGTTCCACCCCTCAGTTGCACCCCCCAGTTGCACCCCTCAGTTGCAGCCCTCAGTTGCACCCCTCAGTTGCACCCCTCAGTTGCACCCCTCATTTGCATCCCCCAGTTGCACCCCTCAGTTGCACCCCTTAGTTGCACCCCCCAGTTGCACCCGTCAGTTGCACCCCTCAGTTGCACCCCTCAGTCGCAGGCCTTAGTTGCACCCCTCAGTTGCAGCCCTAAGTTGCACCCCTCAGTTGAACCCCTCAGTTGCACCCCTCAGTTGCACCCCCCCGTTGCACCCCTCAGTTGCACCCTTCAGTTGCACCCCTCAGTTGCACCCCCAAGTTCCACCCCTCAGTTGCACCCTTCAGTTGCACCCCTCAGTTGCACCCCTCAGTTGCACCCCTCAGTTGCACTCCCAGTTGCACCCCCCAGTTGCACCCCCCAGTTCCACCCCTCAGTTGCAGCCCTCAGTTGCACTCCTCAGTTGCACCCCTCAGTTGCACCGCTCAGTTGCACCCCTCAGTTGCACCCCTCAGTTGCACCCCTCAGTTGCACCCCCCAGTTGCACCCCTCAGTTGCACCCTTCAGTTGCACCCCCCAGTTGCAGCCCCCAGACTTACCCCTCAGTTGCACCCCTCAGTTGCACCCCTCAGTTGCACCCCTCAGTTGCAGCCCCCAGTTGCACCCCTCAGTTGGACCCCCCAGTTGAACGCCTCAGTTGCACCCCTCAGTTGCACCCCTCAGTTGCACCCCTCAGTTGCACCCCTCAGTTGGACCCCGCAGTTGAACCCCTCAGTTGCACCCCTCAGTTGCACCCCTCAGTTGCACCCCTCAGTTGCACCCCTCAGTTGCACCCCCCAGTTGCACCCCTCAGTTGCACCCCTCAGTTGCACCCCTCAGTTGCACCCCTCAGTTGCAGCCCCCAGTTGCACCCCCCAGTTGCACCCCTCAGTTGCACCGCTCAGTTGCACCCCTCAGTTGCACCCCCCAGTTGCACCCCTCAGTTGCACCCTTCAGTTGCACCCCCCAGTTGCACCCTCCAGAGTTACCCCTCAGTTGCACCCCTCAGTTGCACCCCTCAGTTGGACCCCCCACTTGAACCCCTCAGTTGCAGCCCCCAGTTGCACCCCTCAGTTGCACCCCTCAGTTGCACCCCCCAGTTGCACCCCTCAGTTGCACCCCCCAGTTGAACGCCTCAGTTGCACCCCTCAGTTGCACCCCTCAGTTGCACCCCTCAGTTGCACCCCTCGTTTGCACCCCCCAGTTGCACCCCTCAGTTGCACCCCCCAGTTCCACCCCTCAGTTGCACCCCTCAGTTGCACCCCTCAGTTGCACCCCTCAGTTGCACCTCTCAGTTGCACCCCCCAGTTGCACCCCTCAGTTGCAGCCCTCAGTTGCACCCCTCAGTTGCACCCCCCAGTTGCACCCCCAAGTTCCACCGCTCAGTTGCACCCCTCAGTTGCACCCCTCAGTTGCACCCCCCAGTTGCACCCCTCAGTTGCACCCCTCAGTTGCACCCCCCAGTTGCACCCCTCAGTTGCACCCCTCAGTTGCACCCCCCAGTTGCAGCCTCCAGTTCCAGCCCCCCGGTTGCACCCCTCAAGTGCACCCCTCAGTTGCACCCCTCAGTTGCACCTCTCAGTTGCACCCGTCAGTTGCACCCCTCAGTTGCACCCCTCAGTTGCACCCCTCAGTTGCACCCCTCAGTTGCAGCGCTAAGTTGCACACCTCAGTTGCACCTCTCAGTTGCACCCCCTTGTTCCACCCCTCAGTTGCACCCCCCAGTTGCACCCCTCAGTTGCAGCCCTCAGTTGCACCCCTCAGTTGCACCCCTCAGTTGCACCCCTCATTTGCATCCCCCAGTTGCACCCCTCAGTTGCACCCCTTAGTTGCACCCCCCAGTTGCACCCGTCAGTTGCACCCCTCAGTTGCACCCCTCAGTCGCAGGCCTTAGTTGCACCCCTCAGTTGCAGCCCTAAGTTGCACCCCTCAGTTGAACCCCTCAGTTGCACCCCTCAGTTGCACCCCTCAGTTGCACCCCTCAGTTGCACCCCTCAGTTGCACCCCCCAGTTGAACCCCTCAGTTGCACCCCTCAGTTGCACCCCCCAGTTGCATCCCTCAGTTGCACCCTTCAGTTGCACCCCCCAGTTGAACCCCTCAGTTGCACCCCTCAGTTGCACCCCCCAGTTGAACCCCTCAGTTGCACCCCTCAGTTGCACCCCCCGGTTGCACCCCCCAGAGTTACCCCTCAGTTGCACCCCTCAGTTGCACCCCTCAGTTGCACCCCTCGGTTGCACCCCGCAGTTCCACCCCTCAGTTGCAGCCCCCAGTTGCACCCCTCAGCTGCACCCCTCAGTTGCACCCCCCAGTTGCACCCCTCAGTTGCACCCCTCAGTTGCACCCTTCAGTTGCACCCCCCAGTTGCACCCCCCAGAGTTACCCCTCAGTTGCACCCCTCAGTTGCACCCCTCAGTTGCACCCCTCAGTTGCACCCCGCAGTTCCACCCCTCAGTTGCACCCCTCAGTTGCACCCCTCAGTTGCACCCCCCAGTTGCACCCCTCAGTTGCACCCCTCAGTTGCACCCCTCAGTTGCACCCCTCAGTTGCACCCCCCAGTTGCACCCCTCAGTTGCACCCCCCAGTTGCACCCCCCAGAGTTACCCCTCAGTTGCACCCCTCAGTTGCACCCCTCAGTTGCACCCCCCAGTTGCACCCCTCAGTTGCACCCCCCAGTTGCACCCCTCAGTTGCACCCCTCAGTTGCACCCCTCAGTTGGACCCCCCAGTTGAACCCCTCAGTTGCACCCCTCAGTTGCACCCCTCAGTTGCACCCCTCAGTTGCACCCCTCAGCTGCACCCCCCAGTTGCACCCCTCAGTTGCACCCCTCAGTTGAACCCCTCAGTTGCACCCCTCAGTTGCACCCCCCAGTTGCACCCCTCAGTTGCACCCTTCAGTTGCACCCCCCAGTTGCACCCCCCAGAGTTACCCCTCAGTTGCACCCCTCAGTTGCACCCCTCAGTTGCACCCCCCAGTTGCACCCCTCAGTTGCCACCCCCAGTTGCACCCCTCAGTTGCACCCCTCAGTTGCACCCCCCAGTTGCACCCCTCAGTTGCACCCCTCAGTTGCACCCACCAGTTGCACCCCTCAGCTGCACCCCCCAGTTGAACCCCTCAGTTGCACCCCTCAGTTGCACCCCTCAGCTGCACCCCTCAGTTGCACCCCTCAGTTGCACCCCTCAGTTGCACCCCTCAGTTGCACCCCTCAGTTGCACCCCTCAGTTGCACCCCTAAGTTGCACCCCTCAGTTGCACCCCCCCGTTGCACCCCTCAGTTGCACCCCCCAGTTCCACCCCTCAGTGGCACCCCTCAGTTGCACCCCTCAGTTGCACCCCTCAGTTGGACCCTCCAGTTGAACCCCTCAGTTGCACCCCTCAGTTGCACCCCCCAGTTGCACCCCTCAGTTGCACCCTTCAGTTGCACCCCCCAGTTGCACCCCTCAGTTGCACCCCTCAGTTGCACCCCTCAGTTGCACCCCTCAGCTGCACCCCTCAGTTGCACCCCTCAGTTGCAGCCCCCAGTTGCACCCCTCAGTTGCACTCCTCAGTTGCACCCCTCAGTTGCACCCTTCAGTTGCACCCCCCCGTTGCACCCCTCAGTTGCACCCCCAAGTTCCACCCCTCAGTTGCACCCTTCAGTTGCACCCCTCAGTTGCACCCCTCAGTTGCACCCCTCAGTTGCACTCCCAGTTGCACCCCCCAGTTGCACCCCCCAGTTCCACCCCTCAGTTGCAGCCCTCAGTTGCACTCCTCAGTTGCACCCCTCAGTTGCACCCCTCAGTTGCACCCCTCAGTTGCACCCCTCAGTTGCACCCCTCAGTTGCACCCCCCAGTTGCACCCCTCAGTTGCACCCTTCAGTTGCACCCCCCAGTTGCAGCCCCCAGACTTACCCCTCAGTTGCACCACTCAGTTGCACCCCTCAGTTGCACCCCTCAGTTGCAGCCCCCAGTTGCACCCCTCATTTGGACCCCCCAGTTGAACGCCTCAGTTGCACCCCTCAGTTGCACCCCTCAGTTGCACCCCTCAGTTGCACCCCTCAGTTGGACCCCCCAGTTGCACCCCTCAGTTGCACCCCTCAGTTGCACCCCCCAGTTGCACCCCTCAGTTGCACCCTTCAGTTGCACCCCCCAGTTGCAGCCCCCAGACTTACCCCTCAGTTGCACCCCTCAGTTGCACCCCTCAGTTGCACCCCTCAGTTGCAGCCCCCAGTTGCACCCCTCATTTGGACCCCCCAGTTGAACGCCTCAGTTGCACCCCTCAGTTGCACCCCTCAGTTGCACCCCTCAGTTGCACCCCTCAGTTGGACCCCCCAGTTGAACCCCTCAGTTGCACCCCTCAGTTGCACCCCTCAGTTGCACCTCTCAGTTGCACCCCTCAGTTGCACCCCCCAGTTGCACCCCTCAGTTGCACCCCTCAGTTGCACCCCTCAGTTGCACCCCTCAGTTGCACCCCCAGTTGCACCCCCCAGTTGCACCCCCCAGTTCCACCCCTCAGTTGCAGCCCTCAGTTGCACTCCTCAGTTGCACCCCTCAGTTGCACCGGTCAGGTGCACCCCTCAGTTGCACCCCTCAGTTGCACCCCTCAGTTGCACCCCTCAGTTGCACCCCCCAGTTGCACCCCTCAATTGCACACCTCAGTTGCACCCCTCAGTTGCACCCCCCAGTTGAACCCCCAAGTTCCACCGCTCAGTTGCACCCCTCAGTTGCACCCCTCAGTTGCACCCCTCAGTTGCACCCCCCAGTTGCAGCCCCCAGTTCCAGCCCCCCGGTTGCACCCCTCAAGTGCACCCCTCAGTTGCACCCCTCAGTTGCACCTCTCAGTTGCACCCGTCAGTTGCACCCCTCAGTTGCACCCCTCAGTTGCACCCCTCAGTTGCACCCCTCAGTTGCAGCCCTAAGTTGCACCCCTCAGTTGCACCCCTCAGTTGCACCCCCCTGTTCCGGCCCTCAGTTGCACCCCCCAGTTGCACCCCTCAGTTGGACCCCTCAGTTGCACCCCTCACTTGCACCCCTCAGTTGCAGCCCTCAGTTGTACCCCTCAGTTCCACCCCTCAGTTGCACCCCTCAGTTGCACCCCTCAGTTGCACCCCTCAGTTGCACCCGGCAGTTCAACCCCTCAGTTGCACCCCTCAGTTGCACCCCTCATTTGCATCCCCCAGTTGCACCCCTCAGTTGCACCCCTCAGTTCGGCCCCTCAGTTGCACCCCTCAGTTGCACCCCTCAGTTGCACCCCCCAGTTGCGCCCCTCATTTGCACCCCCCAGTTGCACCCCTCAGTTGCACCCCTCAGTTGCACCCCCCAGTTGCACCCCTCAGTTGCACCCCCCAGTTGCACCCCCCAGAGTTACCCCTCAGTTGCACGCCCCAGAACCACCCCTCAGTTGCACCCCTCAGTTGCACCCCTCAGTTGCACCCCTCAGTTGCACCCCTCAGTTGCACCCCTCAGTTGCACCCCTCAGTTGCACCCCCCAGTTGCACCCCTCATTTGCACCCCCCAGTTGCACCCCTCAGTTGCACCCCTTAGTTGCACCCCCCAGTTGCACCCGTCAGTTGCACCCGTCAGTTGCACCCCTCAGTTGCAGGCCTTAGTTGCACCCCTCAGTTGCAGCCGCCAGTTGCACCACTCAGTTGCACCCCTCGGTTGCACCGCTCAGTTGCACCCCTCAGTTGCACCCCTCAGTTGCACCCCTCAGTTGCACCCCTCAGTTGCACCCCCCAGTTGGGCCCCCCAGTTGCACCCCCCAGAGTTACCCCTCAGTTGCACCCCTCAGTTGCACCCCTCAGCTGCATCCCCCAGTTGAACCCCTCAGTTGCACCCCTCAGTTGCACCCCCCAGTTGCACCCTCCAGAGTTACCCCTCAGTTGCACCCCTCAGTTGCACCCCTCAGTTGCACCGCTCAGTCGCACCCCTCAGTTGCACCCCTCAGTTGCACCCTTCAGTTGCACCCCCCAGTTGCACCCTCCAGAGTTACCCCTCAGTTGCACCCCTCAGTTGCACCCCTCAGTTGCAACCCTCAGTTGCACCCCTCAGTTGCAGCCCCCTGTTGCACCCCTCAGTTGCACCCCTCAGTTGCACCCCCCGGTTGCACCCCTCAGTTGGACCCCCCAGTTGAACCCCTCAGTTGCACCCCTCAGTTGCACCCCTCAGTTGCACCCCTCAGTTGCACCCCTCAGTTGCACCCCTCAGTTGCACCCCCCAGTTGCACCCCTCAGTTGCACCCCTCAGTTGCACTCCTCAGTTGCACCCCTCAGTTGCACCCCTCAGTTGCACCCCTCAGTTGCACCCCTCACTGGCACCCCCCAGTTGCACCCCCCAGTTGCACCCCTCAGTTGCACCCCCAAGTTCCACCGCTCAGTTGCACCCCTCAGTTGCACCCCTCAGTTGCACGCCTCAGTTGCATCCCCAAATTGCACCCCTCAGTTGCACCCCTCAGTTGCACCCCCCAGTTGCACCCCTCAGTTGCACCCCTCAGTAGCACCCCCCAGTTGCAGCCCCCAGTTCCACCCCTCAGTTGCACCCCTCAAGTGCACCCGTCAGTTGCACCCCTCAGTGGCACCTCTCAGTTGCACCCGTCAGTTGCACCCCTCAGTTGCACCCCTCAGTTGCACCCCTCAGTTGCACCCCTCAGTTGCAGCCCTAAGTTGCACCCCTCAGTTGCACCCCTCAGTTGCACCCCCCTGTTCCGGCCCTCAGTTGCACCCCCCAGTTGCACCCCTCAGTTGGACCCCTCAGTTGCACCCCTCAGTTGCACCCCTCAGTTGCAGCCCTCAGTTGTACCCCTCAGTTCCACCCCTCAGTTGCACCCCTCAGTTGCACCCCTCAGTTGCACCCCTCAGTTGCACGCGGCAGTTCAACCCCTCAGTTGCACCCCTCAGTTGCACCCCTCATTTGCATCCCCCAGTTGCACCCCTCAGTTGCACCCCTCAGTTCGGCCCCTCAGTTGCACCCCTCAGTTGCACCCCTCAGTTGCACCCCCCAGTTGCGCCCCTCATTTGCACCCCCCAGTTGCACCCCTCAGTTGCACCCCTCAGTTGCACCCCCCAGTTGCACCCCTCAGTTGCACCCCCCAGTTGCACCCCCCAGAGTTACCCCTCAGTTGCACGCCCCAGAACCACCCCTCAGTTGCACCCCTCAGTTGCACCCCTCAGTTGCACCCCTCAGTTGCACCCCTCAGTTGCACCCCTCAGTTGCACCCCTCAGTTGCACCCCCCAGTTGCACCCCTCATTTGCACCCCCCAGTTGCACCCCTCAGTTGCACCCCTTAGTTGCACCCCCCAGTTGCACCCCTCAGTTGCACCCGTCAGTTGCACCCCTCAGTTGCAGGCCTTAGTTGCACCCCTCAGTTGCAGCCGCCAGTTGCACCCCTCAGTTGCACCCCTCGGTTGCACCGCTCAGTTGCACCCCTCAGTTGCACCCCTCAGTTGCACCCCTCAGTTGCACCCCTCAGTTGCACCCCCCAGTTGGGCCCACCAGTTGCACCCCCCAGAGTTACCCCTCAGTTGCACCCCTCAGTTGCACCCCTCAGCTGCATCCCCCAGTTGAACCCCTCAGTTGCACCCCTCAGTTGCACCCCCCAGTTGCACCCTCCAGAGTTACCCCTCAGTTGCACCCCTCAGTTGCACCCCTCAGTTGCACCGCTCAGTCGCACCCCTCAGTTGCACCCCTCAGTTGCACCCTTCAGTTGCACCCCCCAGTTGCACCCTCCAGAGTTACCCCTCAGTTGCACCCCTCAGTTGCACCCCTCAGTTGCAACCCTCAGTTGCACCCCTCAGTTGCAGCCCCCTGTTGCACCCCTCAGTTGCACCCCTCAGTTGCACCCCCCAGTTGCACCCCTCAGTTGGACCCCCCAGTTGAACCCCTCAGTTGCACCCCTCAGTTGCACCCCTCAGTTGCACTCCTCAGTTGCACCCCTCAGTTGCACCCCTCAGTTGCACCCCTCAGTTGCACCCCTCACTGGCACCCCCCAGTTGCACCCCCCAGTTGCACCCCTCAGTTGCACCCCCAAGTTCCACCGCTCAGTTGCACCCCTCAGTTGCACCCCTCAGTTGCACGCCTCAGTTGCACCCCCAAATTGCACCCCTCAGTTGCACCCCTCAGTTGCACCCCCCAGTTGCACCCCTCAGTTGCACCCCTCAGTAGCACCCCCCAGTTGCACCCCTCAGTAGCACCCCCCAGTTGCAGCCCCCAGTTCCACCCCTCAGTTGCACCCGTCAGTGGCACCTCTCAGTTGCACACGTCAGTTGCACCCCTCAGTTGCAGCCCTCAGTTGCACCCCTCTGTTGCACCCCTCAGTTGCAGCCCTAAGTTGCACCCCTCAGTTGCACCTCTCAGTTGCACCCCCCTGTTCCACCCCTCAGTTGCACCCCCCAGTTGCACCCCTCAGTTGCACCCCTCAGTTGCACCCCTCAGTTGCACCCCTCAGTTGCACCCTCAGTTCCACCCCTCAGTTGCAACCCCCAGTTCCACCCCTCAGTTGCACCCCTCAGTTGCACCCCTCAGTTGCACCCCTCAGTTGCACCCCTCAGTAGCACCCCCCAGTTGCAGCCCCCAGTTCGACCCCTCAGTTGCACCCCTCAAGTGCACCCCTCAGTTGCACCCCTCAGTGGCACCTCTCAGTTGCACCCGTCAGTTGCACCCCTCAGTTGCACCCCTCAGTTGCACCCCTCTGTTGCACCCCTCAGTTGCAGCCCTAAGTTGCACCCCTCAGTTGCACCTCTCAGTTGCACCCCCCTGTTCCACCCCTCAGTTGCACCCCCCAGTTGCACCCCTCAGTTGCACCCCTCAGTTGCACCCCTCAGTTGCACCCCTCAGTTGCACCCCTCAGTTCCACCCCTCAGTTGCAACCCCCAGTTCCACCCCTCAGTTGCACCCCTCAGTTGCACCCCTCAGTTGCACCCCTCAGTTCCACCCCTCAGTTGCACCCCTCAGTTGCACCCCTCAGTTGCACCCCCCAGTTGCACCCCTCATTTGCACCCCCCAGTTGCACCCCTCAGTTGCACCCCCCAGTTGCACCCCCCAGTTGCACCCGTCAGTTGCACCCCCCAGTTGCACCCCCCAGAGTTACCCCTCAGTTGCACGCCCCAGAACCACCCCTCAGTTGCACCCCTCAGTTGCACCCCTCGGTTGCACCCCCCAAGTTGCACCCCTCAGTTGCACCCCTCAGTTGCAACTCTCAGTTGCACCCCCCAGTTGCACCCCTCATTTGCAACCCCCAGTTGCACCCCTCAGTTGCACCCCTCAGTTGCACCCCCCAGTTGCAGGCCTTAGTTGCACCCCTCAGTTCCACCCCTCAGTTGCAACCCCCAGTTCCACCCCTCAGTTGCACCCCTCAGTTGCACCCCTCAGTTGCACCCCTCAGTTCCACCCCTCAGTTGCACCCCTCAGTTGCACCCCTCAGTTGCACCCCCCAGTTGCACCCCTCATTTGCACCCCCGAGTTGCACCCCTCAGTTGCACCCCCCAGTTGCACCCCCCAGTTGCACCCGTCAGTTGCACCCCCCAGTTGCACCCCCCAGAGTTACCCCTCAGTTGCACGCCCCAGAACCACCCCTCAGTTGCACCCCTCAGTTGCACCCCTCGGTTGCACCCCCCAAGTTGCACCCCTCAGTTGCACCCCTCAGTTGCACCCCCCAGTTGCACGCCTCAGTTGCACCCCTCAGTTGCACCCCTCATTTGCAACCCCCAGTTGCACCCGTCAGTTGCACCCCTCAGTTGCGCCCCTCAGTTGCAGGCCTTAGTTGCACCCCTCAGTTGCACCCCTCAGTTGCAGCCCTCAGTTGCACCCCCCCTTTGCACCCCTCAGTTGCACCCGCCAGTTCCACCCCTCAGTTGCACCCCTCAGTTGCACCCCTCAGTTGCACCCCTCAGTTGCACCCCTCAGTTGAACCCCTCAGTTGCACCCCTCAGTTGCACCCCCCAGTTGCACCCCTCAGTTCCACCCTTCAGTTGCACCCCCCAGTTGCACCCCCCAGAGTTACCCCTCAGTTGCACCCCTCAGTTGCACTCCTCAGCTGCACCCCCCAGTTGAACCCCTCAGTTGCACCCCTCAGTTGCACCCCCCAGTTGCACCCCTCAGTTGCACCGTTCAGTTGCACCCCCCAGTTGCACCCCCCAGGAGTTACCCCTCAGTTGCACCCCTCAGTTGCACCCCTCATTTGCATCCCCCAGTTGCACCCCTCAGTTGCACCCCTTAGTTGCACCCCCCAGTTGCACCCGTCAGTTGCACCCCTCAGTTGCACCCCTCAGGTGCAGGCCTTAGTTGCACCCCTCAGTTGCAGCCCTAAGTTGCACCCCTCAGTTGCACCCCTCAGTTGCACCCCCCAGTTGAACCCCTCAGTTGCACCCCTTAGTTGCACCCCCCAGTTGCACCCCTCAGTTGCACCCTTCAGTTGCACCCCCCAGTTGCACCCCCCAGAGTTACCCCTCAGTTGCACCCCTCAGTTGCACCCCTCAGCTGCACCCTCCAGTTGAACCCCTCAGTTGCACCCCTCAGTTGCACCCCCCAGTTGCACCCCTCAGTTGCACCCTTCAGTTGCACCCCCCAGTTGCACCCCCCAGAGTTACCCCTCAGTTGCACCCCTCAGTTGCACCCCTCAGTTGCACCCCTCAGTTGCACCCCGCAGTTGCAGCCCCCAGTTGCACCCCTCAGTTGCACCCCTCAGTTGCACCCCTCAGTTGCACCCCTCAGTTGCAACCCTCAGTTGCAGCCCCCCGTTGCAGCCCTCAGTTGCACCCCCCAGTTCCACCCCTCAGTGGCACCCCTCAGTTGCACCCCTCAGTTGCACCCCTCAGTTGGACCCCCCAGTTGAACCCCTCAGTTGCACCCCCCAGTTGCACCCCCCAGTTGCACCCCTCAGTTGCACCCTTCAGTTGCACCCCCCAGTTGCACCCCCCAGAGTTACCCCTCAGTTGCACCCCTCAGTTGCACCCCTCAGCTGCACCCCTCAGTTGCACCCCTCAGTTGCAGCCCCCAGTTGCACCCCTCAGTTGCACCCCTCAGTTGCACCCCTCAGTTGCACCCCTCAGTTGCACCCCCCCGTTGCACCCCTCAGTTGCACCCCCCAGTTCCACCCCTCAGTTGCACCCCTCAGTTGCACCCCTCAGTTGCACCCCTCAGTTGCACCCCTCAGTTGCACTCCCAGTTGCACCCCCCAGTTGCACCCCCCAGTTCCACCCCTCAGTTGCACCCCTCAGTTACCCCTCAGTTGTACCCCTCAGTTGCACCCCTCAGTTGCACCCCTCAGTTGCACCCCTCAGGTGCACCACTCAGTTGCACCCCCCAGTTGCACCCCTCAGTTGCAACCTTTAGTTGCACCCCTCAGTTGCACCCCTCAGTTGCACCCCTCAGTTGCACCCCTCAGTTGCAGCCCCCAGTTGCACCCCTCAGTTGCACCCCTCAGTTGCACCCCTCAGTTGCACCCCTCAGTTGGACCCCCCAGTTGAACCCCTCAGTTGCACCCCTCAGTTGCACCCCTCAGTTGCACCCCTCAGTTGCACCCCTCAGTTGCACCCCCCAGTTGCACCCCTCAGTTGCACCCCTCAGTTGCACCCCTCAGTTGCACCCCTCAGTTGCACCCCCAGTTGCACCCCCCAGTTGCACCCCCCAGTTCCACCCCTCAGTTGCAGCCCTCAGTTGCACTCCTCAGTTGCACCCCTCAGTTGCACCGCTCCGTTGCACCCCTCAGTTGCACCCCCCAGTTGCACCCCTCAGTTGCACCCTTCAGTTGCACCCCCCAGTTGCACCCTCCAGAGTTACCCCTCAGTTGCACCCCTCAGTTGCACCCCTCAGTTGGACCCGTCAGTTGCACCCCTCAGTTGCAGCCCCCAGTTGCACCCCTCAGTTGCACCCCTCAGTTGCACCCCCCAGTTGCACCCCTCAGTTGGACCCCCCAGTTGAACGCCTCAGTTGCACCCCTCAGTTGCACCCCTCAGTTGCACCCCTCAGTTGCACCCCTCAGTTGCACCCCTCAGTTGCACCCCTCGGTTGCACCCCCCAGTTGCACCCCTCAGTTTCACCCCCCAGTTCCACCCCTCAGTTGCACCCCTCAGTTGCACCCCTCAGTGGCACCCCTCAGTTGCACCCCTCAGTTGCACCCCCCAGTTGCACCCCTCAGTTGCACCCCTCAGTTGCACCCCTCAGTTGCACCCCCCAGTTGCACCCCCAAGTTCCACAGCTCAGTTGCACCCCTCAGTTGCACCCCTCAGTTGCACCCCTCAGTTGCACCCCCCAGTTGCACCCCTCAGTTGCACCGCTCAGTTGCACCCGTCAGTTGCACCCCTCAGTTGCACCCCTCAGTTGAACCCCTCAGTTGCACCCCCCAGTTGCACCCCCCAGTTGCACCCCTCAGTTGCACCCTTCAGTTGCACCCCCCAGTTGCACCCCCCAGAGTTACCCCTCAGTTGCACCCCTCAGTTGCACCCCTCAGCTGCACCCCTCAGCTGCACCCCTCAGTTGCAGCCCCCAGTTGCACCCCTCAGTTGCACCCCTCAGTTGCACCCCTCAGTTGCACCCCTCAGTTGCATCCCCCCGTTGCACCCCTCAGTTGCACCCCCCAGTTCCACCCCTCAGTTGCACCCCTCAGTTGCACCCCACATTTGCACCCCTCAGTTGCACCCCTCAGTTGCACTCCCAGTTGCACCCCCCAGTTGCACCCCCCAGTTCCACCCCTCAGTTGCAGCCCTCAGTTGCACTCCTCAGTTGCACCCCTCAGTTGCACCGCTCAGTTGCACCCCTCAGTTGCACCCCTCAGGTGCACCCCTCAGTTGCACCCCCCAGTTGCACCCCTCAGTTGCACCCTTCAGTTGCACCCCCCAGTTGCAGCCCCCAGACTTACCCCTCAGTTGCACCCCTCAGTTGCACCCCTCAGTTGCACCCCTCAGTTGCACCCCTCAGTTGCACCCCTCAGTTGCACCCCCCAGTTGCACCCCTCAGTTGCACCCCTCAGTTGCACCCCTCAGTTGCACCCCTCAGTTGCACCCCCAGTTGCACCCCCCAGTTGCACCCCCCAGTTCCACCCCTCAGTTGCAGCCCTCAGTTGCACTCCTCAGTTGCACCCCTCAGTTGCACCGCTCAGTTGCACCCCTCAGTTGCACCCCCCAGTTGCACCCCTCAGTTGCACCCTTCAGTTGCACCCCCCAGTTGCACCCTCCAGAGTTACCCCTCAGTTGCACCCCTCAGTTGCACCCCTCAGTTGGACCCCCCACTTGAACCCCTCAGTTGCAGCCCCCAGTTGCACCCCTCAGTTGCACCCCTCATTTGCACCCCCCAGTTGCACCCCTCAGTTGGACCCCCCAGTTGAACGCCTCAGTTGCACCCCTCAGTTGCACCCCTCAGTTGCACCGCCCAGTTGCACCCCTCAGTTGCACCCCCCAGTTGCACCCCTCAGTTGCACCCCCCAGTTGCACCCCCAAGTTCCACCGCTCAGTTGCACCCCTCAGTTGCACCCCTCAGTTGCACCCCTCAGTTGCACCCCTCAGTTGCACCCCTCAGTTGCACCCCTCAGTTGCACCCCCCAGTTGCACCCCTCAGTTGCACCCCTCAGTTGCACCCCTCAGTTGCACCCCCCAGTTGCACCCCCAAGTTCCACCGCTCAGTTGCACCCCTCAGTTGCACCCCTCAGTTGCACCCCTCAGTTGCACCCCCCAGTTGCACCCCTCAGTTGCACCCCTCAGTTGCACCCCTCAGTTGCACCCCCCAGTTGCACCCCTCAGTTGCACCCCTCAGTTGCACCCCTCAGTTGCACCCCCCAGTTGCACCCCCAAGTTCCACCGCTCAGTTGCACCCCTCAGTTGCACCCCTCAGTTGCACCCCTCAGTTGCACCCCCCAGCTGCACCCCTCAGTTGCACCCCTCAGTTGCACCCCCCAGTTGCACCCCTCAGTTGCACCCCTCAGTTGCACCCCCCAGTTGCAGCCCCCAGTTCCACCCCTCAGTTGCACCCCTCAAGTGCACCCCTCAGTTGCACCCCTCAGTTGCACCTCTCAGTTGCACCCGTCAGTTGCACCCCTCAGTTGCACCCCTCAGTTGCACCCCTCAGTTGCACCCCTCAGTTGCACCCCCCAGTTGCACCCCTCAGTTGCACCCCTCAGTTGCACCCCTCAGTTGCACCCCCCAGTTGCACCCCCAAGTTCCACCGCTCAGTTGCACCCCTCAGTTGCACCCCTCAGTTGCACCCCTCAGTTGCACCCCCCAGTTGCACCCCTCAGTTGCACCCCTCAGTTGCACCCCCCAGTTGCACCCCTCAGTTGCACCCCTCAGTTGCACCCCCCAGTTGCAGCCCCCAGTTCCACCCCTCAGTTGCACCCCTCAAGTGCACCCCTCAGTTGCACCCCTCAGTTGCACCTCTCAGTTGCACCCGTCAGTTGCACCCCTCAGTTGCACCCCTCAGTTGCACCCCTCAGTGGCAGCCCTAAGTTGCACCCCTCAGTTGCACCTCTCAGTTGCACCCCCCTGTTCCACCCCTCAGTTGCACCCCCCAGTTGCACCCCTCAGTTGCACCCCTCAGTTGCACCCCTCAGTTGCACCCCTCAGTTGCAGCCCTCAGTTGCACCCCTCAGTTCCACCCCTCAGTTGCACCCCTCAGTTGCACCCCTCAGTTGCACCCCTCAGTTGCACCCCCCAGTTCCACCCCTCAGTTGCACCCCTCAGTTGCACCCCTCAGTTGCACCCCTCATTTCCACCCCCCAGTTGCACCCCTCAGTTGCACCCCTCAGTTGCACCCCTCAGTTGCACTCCCCAGTTGCACCCCTCATTTGCACCCCCCAGTTGCATCCCTCAGTTGCACCCCTTAGTTGCACCCCCCAGTTGCACCCGTCAGTTGCACCCCCCAGTTGCACCCCCAGAGTTACCCCTCGTTTGCACGCCCCAGAACCACCCCTCAGTTGCACCCCTCAGTTGCACCTCTCAGTTGCACCCCTCAGTTGCACCCCTCAGTTGCACCCCTCAGTTGCACCCCTCAGTTGCACCCCCCAGTTGCACCCCTCGTTTGCACGCCTCAGTTGCACCCCTTAGTTGAACCCCTCAGTTGCGCCCCTTAGTTGCACCCCCCAGTTGCACCCGTCAGTGGAACCCCTCCGTTGCACCCCTCAGTTGCAGGCCTTAGTTGCACCCCTCAGTTGCAGCCCTAAGTTGCACCCCTCAGTTGCACCCCTCAGTTGCACCCCCCAGTTGCACCCCCCAGTTGCACCCCCAAGTTGCACCCCTCAGTTGCACCCCTCAGTTGCACCCCTCAGTTGCACCCCTCAGTTGCACCCCTCAGTTGCAGCCCTCAGTTGCAGCCCTCAGTTGCACCCCTCAGTTGCACCCCTCAGTTGCACCCCTCAGTTGCACCCCTCAGTTGCACCCCCCAGTTCCACCCCTCAGTTGCACCCCTCAGTTGCACCCCTCATTTCCACCCCTCAGTTGCACCCCTCAGTTGCACCCCTCAGTTGCACCCCTCATTTGCACCCCCCAGTTGCACCCCTCAGTTGCACCCCTTAGTTGCACACCCCAGTTGCACCCGTCAGTTGCACCCCCCAGTTGCACCCCCAGAGTTACCCCTCAGTTGCACGCCCCAGAACCACCCCTCAGTTGCACCCCTCAGTTGCACCCCTCAGTTGCACCCCTAAGTTGCACCCCTCAGTTGCACCCCTCAGTTGCACCCCTCAGTTGCACCCCCCAGTTGCACCCCTCGTTTGCACGCCTCAGTTGCACCCCTTAGTTGAACCCCTCAGTTGCACCCCTTAGTTGCACCCCCCAGTTGCACCCGTCAGTGGAACCCCTCCGTTGCACCCCTCAGTTGCAGGCCTTAGTTGCACCCCTCAGTTGCAGCCCTAAGTTGCACCCCTCAGTTGCACCCCTCAGTTGCACCCCCCAGTTGCACCCCCCAGTTGCACCCCCAAGTTGCACCCCTCAGTTGCACCCCTCAGTTGCACCCCTCAGTTGCACCCCTCAGTTGCACCCCTCAGTTGCAGCCCTCAGTTGCAGCCCTCAGTTGCACCCCTCAGTTGCACCCCTCAGTTGCACCCCTCAGTTGCACCCCTCAGTTGCACCCCCCAGTTCCACCCCTCAGTTGCACCCCTCAGTTGCACCCCTCATTTCCACCCCTCAGTTGCACCCCTCAGTTGCACCCCTCAGTTGCACCCCTCATTTGCACCCCCCAGTTGCACCCCTCAGTTGCACCCCTTAGTTGCACACCCCAGTTGCACCCGTCAGTTGCACCCCCCAGTTGCACCCCCAGAGTTACCCCTCAGTTGCACGCCCCAGAACCACCCCTCAGTTGCACCCCTCAGTTGCACCCCTCAGTTGCACCCCTAAGTTGCACCCCTCAGTTGCACCCCTCAGTTGCACCCCCCAGTTGCACCCCCCAGTTGCAGCCCTCAGTTGCACCCCTCAGTTGCACCCCCCAGTTGCACCCCTCAGTTGCACCCCTCAGTTGCACGCCCCAGTTGCACCCCTCAGTTGCACCCCTCAGTTGCACCCCTCAGTTGCACCCCTCAGTTGCACCGCTCAGTTGCACCCCTCAGTTGCACCCCTCAGTTGCACCCCTCAGTTGCAGCCCTAAGTTGCACCCCTCAGTTGCACCCCTCAGTTGCACCCCCCAGTTGCACCCCCCAGTTGCACCCCTCAGTTGCACCCCTCAGTTGCACCCCCCAGTTGCACCCCTCAGTTGCACCCCTCAGTTGCACCCCTCAGTTGCACCCCTCAGTTGCACCGCTCAGTTGCACCGCTCAGTTGCACCCCTCAGTTGCACCCCTCAGTTGCACCCCTCAGTTGCACCCCCCCGTTGCACCCCTCAGTTGCACCCCTCAGTTGCACCCCTCAGTTGGACCCCCCAGTTGAACCCCTCAGTTGCACCCCTCAGTTGCACCCCTCAGTTGCACCCCTCAGTTGCACCCTTCAGTTGCACCCCCCAGTTGCACCCCCCAGAGTTACCCCTCAGTTGCACCCCTCAGTTGCACCCCTCAGCTGCACCCCCCAGTTAAACCCCTCAGTTGCACCCCCCAGTTGCACCCCGCAGTTGCATCACTCAGTTGCACCCTTCAGTTGCATCCCTCAGTTGCACCCCCCAGAGTTACCCCTCAGTTGCACCCCTCAGTTGCACCCCTCAGCTGCACCCCTCAGTTGCACCCCTCAGTTGCAGCCCCCAGTTGCACCCCTCAGTTGCAGCCCTCAGTTGCAGCCCTCAGTTGCACCCCTCAGTTGCACCCCTCAGTTGCACCCCCCCGTTGCACCCCTCAGTTGCACCCCCCAGTTCCACCCCTCAGTTGTACCCCTCAGTTGCACCCCTCAGTTGCACCCCTCAGTTGGACCCCCCAGTTGAACCCCTCAGTTGAACCCCGCAGTTGCAACCCTGCAGTTGCACCCCTCAGTTGCACCCTTCAGTTGCACCCCCCAGTTGCACCCCCCAGAGTTACCCCTCAGTTGCACCCCTCAGTTGCACCCCTCAGCTGCACCCCTCAGTTGCACCCCTCAGTTGCAGCCCCCAGTTGCACCCCTCAGTTGCACCCCTCAGTTGCACCCCTCAGTTGCACCCCTCAGTTGCACCCCTCAGTTGCACCCCCCCGTTGCACCCCTCAGTTGCACCCCCCAGTTCCACCCCTCAGCTGCACCCCTCAGTTGCACCCCTCAGTTGCACCCCTCAGTTGCACCCCTCAGTTGCACCCCTCAGTTGCACCCCTCAGTTGCACCCCTCGGTTGCACCCCTCAGTTGCACCCCTCAGTTGCACCCCCCAGTTGCAGCCCTCAGTTGCACCCCTCAGTTGCACCCCCCAGTTGCACCCCTCAGTTGCACCACCAAGTTCCACCGCTCAGTTGCACCCCTCGGTTGCACCCCTCAGTTGCACCCCTCAGTTGCACCCCCCGGTGGCACCCCTCAGTTGCACCCTTCAGTTGCACCCCCCAGTTGCACTCCCCAGAGTTACCCCTCAGTTGCACCCCTCAGCTGCACCCCTCAGTTGCACCCCTCAGTTGCAGCCCCCAGTTGCACCCCTCAGTTGCACCCCTCAGTTGCACCCCTCAGTTGCACCCCTCAGTTGCACCCCTCAGTTGCACCCCCCCGTTACACCCCTCAGTTGCACCCCCCAGTTGCACCCGTCAATTGCACCCCTCAGTTGCACCCCTCAGTTGCACCCCTCAGTTGCACCCCTCAGGTGCACCCCTCAGTTGCACCCCTCAGTTGCACCCCTCAGTTGCACCCCTCAGTTGCACCCCTCAGTTGCACCCCTCAGTTGCACTCTCCAGTTGCACCCCTCAGTTGCACCCCCAAGTTCCACCGCTCAGTTGCACCCCTCGGTTGCACCCCTCAGTTGCACCCCTCAGTTGCACCCCCCAGTTGCACCCCTCAGTTGCAGCCCCCAGTTGCACCCCTCAGTTGCACCCCTCAGTTGCACCCCTCAGTTGCACCCCTCAGTTGCACCCCTCAGTTGCACCCCCCCGTTGCACCCCTCAGTTGCACCCCCCAGTTCCACCCCTCAGTTGCACCCCCAAGTTCCACCGCTCAGTTGCACCCCTCGCTTGCACCCCTCAGTTGCACCCCTCAGTTGCACCCCCCAGTTGCACCCCTCAGTTGCACCCCTCAGTTGCACCCCCCAGTTGCACCCCTCAGTTGCACCCCTCAGTTGCACCCCTCAGTTGCACCCGTCAGTTGCACCCCTCAGTTGCACCCCTCTGTTGCACCCCTCAGTCGCACCCGTCAGTTGCAGCCCTCAGTTGCACCCCTCAGTTGCACCCCCCAGTTCCACCCCTCAGTTGCACCCCTCAGTTGCACCCCCCAGTTGCACCCCTCGGTTGCACCCCTCAGTTGCAACCCCCAGTTGCACCCGCCAGTTGCACACCCGAGTTCCACCCCTCAGTTGCACCCCTCAGTTGCAGCCCTCAGTTGCAACCCTCAGTTGCACCCCTCAGTTGCACCCCTCAGTTGCACCCCTCAGTTGCACCCCCCAGTTGCACCCGTCAGTTGCACCCCCCAGTTCCACCCCTCAGTTGCACCCCTCAGTTGCACCCCTCAGTTGCAGCCCTCAGTTGCAACCCTCAGTTGCACCCCCCAGTTGCACCCCTCAGTTGCACCCCTCAGTTGCATCCCCCAGTTGCACCCCCCAGTTGCACCCTCCACTTCCACCCCTCAGTTGCACCCCTCAAGTGCACCCCTCAGTTGCACGCCTCAGTTGCACCTCTCAGTTGCACCCGTCAGTTGCACCCCTCAGTTGCACCCCTCAGTTGCACCCCTCAGTTGCACCCCTCAGTTGCAGCCCTAAGTTGCACCCCTCAGTTGCACCTCTCAGTTGCACCACCCAGTTCCACCCCTCAGTTGCACCCCTCAGTTGCACCTCTCAGTTGCAGCCCCAAGTTGCACCCCTCAGTTGCACCCCTCGGTTGCACCCCTCAGTTGCACCCCTCAGTTGCACCCCTCGGTTGCACCCCTCAGTTGCACCCCTCAGTTGCACCCCCCAGTTGCACCCCTCAGTTGCACCCCTCAGTTGCACCCCCCAGCTGCACCCCTCAGTTGCACCCCTCAGTTGCACCCCTCAGTGGCACCCGTCAGTTGCACCCCTCAGTTGCACCCCTCAGTTGCACCCCTCAGTTGCACCCCCCAGTTCCACCCCTCAGTTGCACCCCTCAGTTGCAGCCCCCAGTTGCACCCCTCAGTTGCACCCCTCAGTTGCACCCTTCAGTTGCACCCCTCAGTTGCACCCCCCAGTTGCACCCCTCAGTTGCACCCCTCAGTTGCACCCCTCAGTTGCACCCCTCAGTTGCACCCTTCAGTTGCACCCCCCAGTTGCACCCCCCAGAGTTACCCCTCAGTTGCACCCCTCACCTGCACCCCTCAGTTGCACCCCTCAGTTCCACCCCCCAGTTGCACCCCTCAGTTGCACCTGTCAGTTGCAGCCCCCAGTTGCACCCCTCAGTTGCACCCCTCAGTTGCACCCCTCAGTTGCACCCCTCAGTTGAACCCCCCAGTTGCACCCTCCAGTTCCACCCCTCAGTTGCACCCCTCAAGTGCACCCCTCAGTTGCACCCCTCAGTTGCACCTCTCAGTTGCACCCGTCAGTTGCACCCCTCAGCTGCACCCCTCAGTTGCACCCCTCAGTTGCACCCCTCAGTTGCAGCCCTAAGTTGCACCCCTCAGTTGCACCTCTCAGTTGCACCACCCAGTTCCACCCCTCAGTTGCACCCCTCAGTTGCACCCCTCAGTTGCAGCCCCAAGTTGCACCCCTCAGTTGCACCCCTCAGTTGCACCCCTCAGTTGCACCCCTCAGTTGCACCCCTCGGTTGCACCCCTCAGTTGCACCCCTCAGTTGCACCCCCCAGTTGCACCCCTCAGTTGCACCCCTCAGTTGCACCCCCCAGCTGCACCCCTCAGTTGCACCCCTCAGTTGCACCCCTCAGTCGCAACCGTCAGTTGCACCCCTCAGTTGCACCCCCCAGTTCCACCCCTCAGTTGCACCCCTCAGTTGCAGCCCCCAGTTGCACCCCTCAGTTGCACCCCTCAGTTGCACCCTTCAGTTGCACCCCTCAGTTGCACCCCCCAGTTGCACCCCTCAGTTGCACCCCTCAGTTGCACCCCTCAGTTGCACCCCTCAGTTGCACCCTTCAGTTGCACCCCCCAGTTGCACCCCCCAGAGTTACCCCTCAGTTGCACCCCTCACCTGCACCCCTCAGTTGCACCCCTCAGTTCCACCCCCCAGTTGCACCCCTCAGTTGCGCCTGTCAGTTGCAGCCCCCAGTTGCACCCCTCAGTTGCACCCCTCAGTTGCACCCCTCAGTTGCACCCCTCAGTTGAACCCCTCAGTTGCACCCCTCAGCTGCACCCCCCAGTTGCACCCCTCAGTTGCACCCCTCAGTTGCACCCCTCAGATGCACCCCTCAGTTGCACCCCTCAGTTGCACCCCTCAGTTGCACCCCTCAGTTGCACCCCTCAGTTGAACCCCTCAGTTGCACCCCTCAGTTGCACCCCTCAGTTGCAACCTCCAGTTGCACCCCTCAGTTGCACCCCCAAGTTCCACCGCTAAGTTGCACCCCTCGGTTGCACCCCTCAGTTGCACCCCTCAGTTGCACCCCTCAGTTGCACCTCTCAGTTGCACCCCTCAGTTGCACCCCCCAGTTGCACCCCTCAGTTGCACCCCTCAGTGGCACCTCTCAGTCGCACTCGTCAGTTGCACCCCTCGGTTGCACCCCTCAGTTGCACCCCTCAGTTGCACCCCTCAGTTGCACCTCTCAGTTGCACCCCTCAGTTGCACCCCCCAGTTGCACCCCTCAGTTGCACCCCTCAGTTGCACCCCTCAGTCGCACTCGTCAGTTGCACCCCTCAGTTGCACCCCTCAGTTGCACCCCTCAGTTGCAGCCCCCAGTTCCACCCCCCAGTTGCACCCCTCAGTTGCACCCCTCAGTTGCACCCCTCAGTTGCAACCCCCAGTTGCACCCGTCAGTTGCACCCCCCAGTTGCACCCCTCAGTTGCACCCCTCAGTTGCAGCCCTCAGTTGCACCCCTCAGTTGCACCCCTCAGTTGCACCCCCCAGTTGCACCCGTCAGTTGCACCCCCCAGTTCCACCCCCAGTTGCACCCCTCAGTTGCACCCCTCAGTTGCAGCCCTCAGTTGCAACCCTCAGTTGCACCCCCCAGTTGCACCCCTCAGCTGCACCCCTCAGTTGCACCCCCCAGTTGCACCCCCCAGTTGCACCCTCCAGTTCCACCCCTCAGTTGCACCCCTCAAGTGCACCCCTCAGTTGCACCCCTCAGGTGCACCTCTCAGTTGCACCCGTCAGTTGCACCCCTCAGTTGCACCCCTCAGTTGCACCCCTCAGTTGCACCGCTCAGTTGCAGCCCTAAGTTGCACCCCTCAGTTGCACCCCTCAGTTGCACCCCTCAGTTGCACCCCTCAGGTGCACCCCTCAGTTGCAACTCCCAGTTGCACCCCTCCTTTGCACCCCTCAGTTGCACCCCTCAGTTGCACCCCCCAGTTCCACCCCTCAGTTGCAACCCTCACTTGCACCCCTCAGTTGCACCCCTCAGTTGCACCCCTCAGTTGCACCCCTCAGTTGCAACCTCCAGTTGCACCCCTCAGTTGCACCCCCAAGTTCCAACGCTCAGTTGCACCCCTCGGTTGCACCCCTCAGTTGCACCCCTCAGTTGCACCCCTCAGTTGCACCTCTCAGTTGCACCCCTCAATTGCACCCCCCAGTTGCACTGCTCAGTTGCACCCCTCAGTTGCACCCCTCAGTCGCACTCGTCAGTTGCACCCCTCAGTTGCACCCCTCAGTTGCACCCCTCAGTTGCACCCCCCAGTTCCACCCCCCAGTTGCACCCCTCAGTTGCACCCCTCAGTTGCGGCCCTCAGTTGAAACCCCCAGTTGCACTCGTCAGTTGCACCCCCCAGTTGCACCCCTCAGTTGCACCCCTCAGTTGCAGCCCTTAGTTGCAGCCCTCAGTTGCACCCCTCAGTTGCACCCCTCAGTTGCACCCCTCAGTTGCACCCCTCAGTTGCACCCCCCAGTTGCACCCCCAGTTGCACCCCTCAGTTGCACCCCTCAGTTGCAGCCCTCAGTTGCAACCCTCAGTTGCACCCGCCAGTTGCACCCCTCAGTTGCACCCCTCAGTTGCACCCCCCAGTTGCACCCCCCAGTTGCAACCTCCAGTTCCACCCCTCAGTTGCACCCCTCAAGTGCACCCCTCAGTTGCATCCCTCAGTTGCACCTCTCAGTTGCACCCGTCAGTTGCACCCCTCAGTTGCACCCCTCAGTTGCACCCCTCAGTTGCACCCCTCAGTTGCAGCCCTAAGTTGCACCCCTCAGTTGCACCCCTCAGTTCCACCCCTCAGTTGCACCCCTCAGGTGCACCCCTCAGTTGCAACCCCCAGTTGCACCCCTCCTTTGCACCCCTCAGTTGCACCCCTCAGTTGCACCTCCCAGTTCCACCCCTCAGTTGCACCCCTCAGGTGCACCCCTCAGTTGCAACCCCCAGTTGCACCCCTCCTTTGCACCCCTCAGTTGCACCCCTCAGTTGCACCTCCCAGTTCCACCCCTCAGTTGCACCCCTCAGTTGCACCCCTCAGTTGCACCCCTCAGTTGCACCCCTCAGTTGCAACCTCCAGTTGCACCCCTCAGTTGCACCCCCCAGTTGCACCCGTCAGTTGCACCCCTCAGTTGCACCCCTCGGTTGCACCCCTCAGTTGCACCCCTCAGTTGCACCCCTCAGTTGCACCTCTCAGTTGCACCCCTCAGTTGCACCCCCCAGTTGCACCCGTCAGTTGCACCCCTCAGTTGCACCCCTCAGTTGCACCCCTCAGTTGCACCCCTCAGTCGCACCCCTCAGTTGCACCCCTCAGTTGCACCCCTCAGTTGCACCCCTCAGTTGCACCCCTCAGTTGCACCTCTCAGTTGCACCCCTCAGTTGCACCCCCCAGTTGCACCCCTCAGTTGCACCCCTCAGTTGCACCCCTCAGTCGCACTCGTCAGTTGCACCCCTCAGTTGCACCCCTCAGTTGCACCCCTCAGTTGCACCCCCCAGTTGCACCCCTCAGTTGCACCCCTCAGTTGCAGCCCTAAGTTGCACCCCTCAGTTGCACCCCTCAGTTCCACCCCTCAGTTGCACCCCTCAGGTGCACCCCTCAGTTGCAACCCCCAGTTGCACCCCTCCTTTGCACCCCTCAGTTGCACCCCTCAGTTGCACCTCCCAGTTCCACCCCTCAGTTGCACCCCTCAGTTGCACCCCTCAGTTGCACCCCTCAGTTGCACCCCTCAGTTGCACCCCTCAGTTGCACCCCTCAGTTGCACCCCTCAGTTGCACCCCTCAGTTGCACCCCTCAGTTGCACCCCTCAGTTGCAACCTCCAGTTGCACCCCTCAGTTGCACCCCCAAGTTCCACCGCTCAGTTGCACCCCTCGGTTGCACCCCTCAGTTGCACCCCTCAGTTGCACCCCTCAGTTGCACCTCTCAGTTGCACCCCTCAGTTGCACCCCCCAGTTGCACCCCTCAGTTGCACCCCTCAGTTGCACCCCTCAGTTGCACCCCTCAGTTGCACCCCTCAGTCGCACCCCTCAGTTGCACCCCTCAGTTGCACCCCTCGGTTGCACCCCTCAGTTGCACCCCTCAGTTGCACCTCTCAGTTGCACCCCTCAGTTGCACCCCCGAGTTGCACCCCTCAGTTGCACCCCTCAGTTGCACCCCTCAGTCGCACTCGTCAGTTGCACCCCTCAGTTGCACCCCTCAGTTGCACCCCTCAGTTGCACCCCCCAGTTGCACCCCTCAGTTGCACCCCTCAGTTGCACCCCTCAGTTGCACCCCTCAGTTGCACCCCTCAGTCGCACTCGTCAGTTGCACCCCTCGGTTGCACCCCTCAGTTGCACCCCTCAGTTGCACCCCTCAGTTGCACCCCTCAGTCGCACCCCTCAGTTGCACCCCCCAGTTGCACCCCTCAGTTGCACCCCTCAGTTGCACCCCTCAGTTGCACCCCTCAGTTGCACCCCTCAGTCGCACTCGTCAGTTGCACCCCTCGGTTGCACCCCTCAGTTGCACCCCTCAGTTGCACCCCTCAGTTGCACCTCTCAGTTGCACCCCTCAGTTGCACCCCCCAGTTGCACCCCTCAGTTGCACCCCTCAGTTGCACCCCTCACCTACACCCCTCAGTTGCACCCCTCAGTTGCACCCCTCAGTTGCACCCCTCAGTTGCGACCCCCAGTTCCACCCCCCAGTTGCACCCCTCAGTTGTACCCCTCAGTTGCACCCCTCAGTTGCAACCCCCAGTTGCACCCGTCAGTTGCACCCCCCAGTTGCACCCCTCAGTTGCACCCCTCAGTTGCACCCCTCAGTTGCACCCCTCAGTTGCACCCCTCAGTTGCAACCCCCAGTTGCACCCCTCAGTTGCAACCCCCAGTTCCACCCCCCAGTTCCACCCCTCAGTTGCACCCCTCAGTTGCACCCCTCAGTTGCAACCCCCAGTTGCACCCTTCAGTTGCACCCCCCAGTTGCACCCCTCAGTTGCACCCCCAGTTGCACCCCTCAGTTGCACCCCTCAGTTGCACCCCTCAGTTGCACCCCTCAGTTGCACCCCTCAGTTGCACCCCTCAGTTGCGGCCCTCAGTTGCAACCCTCAGTTGCACCCCCCAGTTGCACCCCTCAGTTGCACCCCTCAGTTGCACCCCCCAGTTGCACCCCCCAGTTGCACCCTGCAGTTCCACCCCTCAGTTGCACCCCTCAAGTGCACCCCTCAGTTGCATCCCTCAGTTGCACCTCTCAGTTGCACCCGTCAGTTGCACCCCTCAGTTGCACCCCTCAGTTGCAACCCTCAGTTGCACCCCTCCTTTGCACCCCTCAGTTGCACCCCTCAGTTGCACCCCCCAGTTCCACCCCTCAGTTGCACCCCTCAGTTGCACCCCTCAGTTGCACCCCTCAGTTGCACCCCTCAGTTGCACCCCTCAGTTGCACCCCTCAGTTGCACCCCTCAGTTGCACCCCTCAGTTGCACCCCTCAGTTGCACCCCTCAGTTGCAACCTCCAGTTGCACCCCTCAGTTGCACCCCCAAGTTCCACCGCTCAGTTGCACCCCTCGGTTGCACCCCTCAGTCGCACCCCTCAGTTGCAGCCCTAAGTTGCACCCCTCAGTTGCACCCCTCAGTTCCACCCCTCAGTTGCACCCCTCAGGTGCACCCCTCAGTTGCAACCCCCAGTTGCACCCCTCCTTTGCACCCCTCAGTTGCACCCCTCAGTTGCACCTCCCAGTTCCACCCCTCAGTTGCACCCCTCAGTTGCACCCCTCAGTTGCACCCCTCAGTTGCACCCCTCAGTTGCACCCCTCAGTTGCACCCCTCAGTTGCACCCCTCAGTTGCACCCCTCAGTTGCACCCCTCAGTTGCAACCTCCAGTTGCACCCCTCAGTTGCACCCCCAAGTTCCACCGCTCAATTGCACCCCTCGGTTGCACCCCTCAGTTGCACCCCTCAGTTGCACCCCTCAGTTGCACCTCTCAGTTGCACCCCTCAGTTGCACCCCCCAGTTGCACCCCTCAGTTGCACCCCTCAGTTGCACCCCTCAGTTGCACCCCTCAGTTGCACCCCTCAGTTGCACCCCTCAGTTGCACCCCTCAGTTGCACCCCTCAGTTGCACCCCTCAGTTGCAACCTCCAGTTGCACCCCTCAGTTGCACCCCCAAGTTCCACCGCTCAGTTGCACCCCTCGGTTGCACCCCTCAGTTGCACCCCTCAGTTGCACCCCTCAGTTGCACCTCTCAGTTGCACCCCTCAGTTGCACCCCCCAGTTGCACCCCTCAGTTGCACCCCTCAGTTGCACCCCTCAGTTGCACCCCTCAGTTGCACCCCTCAGTCGCACCCCTCAGTTGCACCCCTCAGTTGCACCCCTCGGTTGCACCCCTCAGTTGCACCCCTCAGTTGCACCTCTCAGTTGCACCCCTCAGTTGCACCCCCGAGTTGCACCCCTCAGTTGCACCCCTCAGTTGCACCCCTCAGTCGCACTCGTCAGTTGCACCCCTCAGTTGCACCCCTCAGTTGCACCCCTCAGTTGCACCCCCCAGTTGCACCCCTCAGTTGCACCCCTCAGTTGCACCCCTCAGTTGCACCCCTCAGTTGCACCCCTCAGTCGCACTCGTCAGTTGCACCCCTCGGTTGCACCTTTCAGTTGCACCCCTCAGTTGCACCCCTCAGTTGGACCCCTCAGTCGCACCCCTCAGTTGCACCCCCCAGTTGCACCCCTCAGTTGCACCCCTCAGTTGCACCCCTCAGTTGCACCCCTCAGTTGCACCCCTCAGTCGCACTCGTCAGTTGCACCCCTCGGTTGCACCCCTCAGTTGCACCCCTCAGTTGCACCCCTCAGTTGCACCTCTCAGTTGCACCCCTCAGTTGCACCCCCCAGTTGCACCCCTCAGTTGCACCCCTCAGTTGCACCCCTCACCTACACCCCTCAGTTGCACCCCTCAGTTGCACCCCTCAGTTGCACCCCTCAGTTGCGACCCCCAGTTCCACCCCCCAGTTGCACCCCTCAGTTGTACCCCTCAGTTGCACCCCTCAGTTGCAACCCCCAGTTGCACCCGTCAGTTGCACCCCCCAGTTGCACCCCTCAGTTGCACCCCCCAGTTCCACCCCCCAGTTGCACCCCTCAGTTGCACCCCTCAGTTGCACCCCTCAGTTGCAACCCCCAGTTGCACCCGTCAGTTGCACCCCCCAGTTGCACCCCTCAGTTGCACCCCCAGTTGCACCCCTCAGTTGCACCCCTCAGTTGCACCCCTCAGTTGCACCCCTCAGTTGCACCCCTCAGTTGCACCCCTCAGTTGCGGCCCTCAGTTGCAACCCTCAGTTGCACCCCCCAGTTGCACCCCTCAGTTGCACCCCTCAGTTGCACCCCCCAGTTGCACCCCCCAGTTGCACCCTGCAGTTCCACCCCTCAGTTGCACCCCTCAAGTGCACCCCTCAGTTGCATCCCTCAGTTGCACCTCTCAGTTGCACCCGTCAGTTGCACCCCTCAGTTGCACCCCTCAGTTGCACCCCTCAGTTGCACCCCTCAGTTGCACACCTCAGTTGCACCCCTCAGGTGCACCCCTCAGTTGCAACCCTCAGTTGCACCCCTCCTTTGCACCCCCCAGTTGCACCCCTCAGTTGCACCCCCCAGTTCCACCCCTCAGTTGCACCCCTCAGTTGCACCCCTCAGTTGCACCCCTCAGTTGCACCCCTCAGTTGCACCCCTCAGTTGCACCCCTCAGTTGCACCCCTCAGTTGCACCCCTCAGTTGCACCCCTCAGTTGCACCCCTCAGTTGCAACCTCCAGTTGCACCCCTCAGTTGCACCCCCAAGTTCCACCGCTCAGTTGCACCCCTCGGTTGCACCCCTCAGTTGCACCCCTCAGTTGCAGCCCTAAGTTGCACCCCTCAGTTGCACCCCTCAGTTCCACCCCTCAGTTGCACCCCTCAGGTGCACCCCTCAGTTGCAACCCCCAGTTGCACCCCTCCTTTGCACCCCTCAGTTGCACCCCTCAGTTGCACCTCCCAGTTCCACCCCTCAGTTGCACCCCTCAGTTGCACCCCTCAGTTGCACCCCTCAGTTGCACCCCTCAGTTGCACCCCTCAGTTGCACCCCTCAGTTGCACCCCTCAGTTGCACCCCTCAGTTGCACCCCTCAGTTGCAACCTCCAGTTGCACCCCTCAGTTGCACCCCCAAGTTCCACCGCTCAGTTGCACCCCTCGGTTGCACCCCTCAGTTGCACCCCTCAGTTGCACCCCTCAGTTGCACCTCTCAGTTGCACCCCTCAGTTGCACCCCCCAGTTGCACCCCTCAGTTGCACCCCTCAGTTGCACCCCTCAGTTGCACCCCTCAGTTGCACCCCTCAGTCGCACCCCTCAGTTGCACCCCTCAGTTGCACCCCTCGGTTGCACCCCTCAGTTGCACCCCTCAGTTGCACCTCTCAGTTGCACCCCCCAGTTGCACCCCTCGGTTGCACCCCTCAGTTGCACCCCCCACTTCCACCCCTCAGTTGCACCCCCCAGTTGCACCCCTCAGTTGCACCCCTCAGTTGCACCCCCCAGTTGCACCCCCCAGTTGCACCCCTCAGTTGCACCCCTCAGTTGCACCCCTCAGTTGCACCCCTCAGCAGCCCCTGGTTGCACCCCTCAGTTGCACCCCTCAGTTGCAACCCTCAGTTGCACCCCTCAGTTGCACCCCTCAGTTGCACCCCACAGTTGCACCCCTCAGTTGCACCCCCCAGTTGCAACCCAAAGTTCTGGTGACCTGGCACCAGTCTAAAAACCCTCAGGATGGTAGCTGTGGGACGGATTGCCCACACGCACTGCCACGCTCGAAGCCAGTCGTGATACATCTCGATTTCTCGTGCGTCTTCCCTGTGTCAGGCCGGGCCCACCCCGCCCGCCAACCGTCCAGGACCCCTCCCTGGGCCAGACATGCAGTCCTTTGGGGGACAGATGCACATACGTGGCCTCCCCCCGACCGCCGCACGCCAACGTGGCACCTGCCCCGACAGCTCTCCGCCGACATGGCGCGGGCTCAGTGGCAGGGCACTATCGTGGTGCCGCGAACGTACCCGTGCGCCGTCGTGGCGCGGCCTTCAGGGCAGAGCGCCGTCGTGGCGCGGCCTTCTCGGCAGAGCGCCGCCACGGCGCCGCCCAAATAATCCAGCGCCAACGTGGCGCCACTTCAGTGGCAGCACACCACCGGGGTGCTGCCAACGTGCACGTGTGCCGCCGTGGCGCAGTGTTCGGGGCACGGCGCCGTCGTGGCACTGCCCGGACAGCCAGTTCAGTGGCCGAGCGCCATCGTGGTGCCGCCAACGTACACGTGCGCCATCGTGGCGCAATCCTCAGGGCAGAACGTCACCGCGGCGCTGCCCAGACAGCCCTGAGCCGACGTGGCGCCAACTCAGTGACGTGGCACCACCATGGTGCAGTCAACGTACACGTGCGCCGTCGTGGCGCAACCTTCAGGGCAGAGCGCCACCGTGGCGCTGCCCAAACGTTCTTCGTGCGCCAGCCTGGCCATGGTGTGTCCTCCAGGCCAATACTTGAGGCACCATGGCCGGGTCTGCACTTGGCGCTCCGCCACCCTCCGTGACACCCCGTGCAGAGGTGACGAGTCATCGGCGGTACTCACCGCCTCACGTGCCATCGGCGAACGTCGCCGTCTCGCTCGGGCACCATCGTGGTGCCACTTTCTCGGTCACGTACCGTCTCGGTGCACGTATCGTAGGGCTCGTCGTTTGGGCTCGGCCTTTGCGGCAGGGCGTCGTCGGTGACCTCCACAGCGGTGCACCACCGTTGTGCTATGGGTGTGACGCACGTCCCGCACTCACAGAACCCGGGGGTACCCAGGCCACCGGCGGTGCGCGTGATCGTGTAGCGTGGCCGTACTCGCGACGCCGGCGGTACTCAGCCCGCCGGCAGTGCGCATAGTCGTGCTGGGCCGCGTTCTATTTAGCCCGGCGACGTTTGCAAGTCGGGGGTGATGCCCCGGGAGACCCACACCAGTTGCACCCCCCAGTTGCACCCCCCGGTTGCACCCCCCAGTTGCACCCCTCAGTTGCAAGCCCCAGTTGCACCCCTCGGTTGCACCCCCCAGTTGCACCCCTCAGTTGCACCCCTCAGTTGCACCCCCCAGTTGAACCCCCCAGTTGCACCCCTCAGTTGCACCCCTCAGGTGCACCCCCCAGTTGCACTCCTCAGTTGCACCCCTCAGTTGCACCCCTCAGTTGCACCTGTCAGTTGCACCCCTCAGTTGCACCCCTCAGTTGCACCCCTCAGT
>CAXIWF010001796.1:0-19497 GCA_964036045.1 Eutreptiella sp. 'Long Island Sound 2002' | reverse complement strand
GGTGCAAATAGTTTAATATGAAGCCTTTGGGCACAGCTTTCACAACATGGATAGATTGAGGGACGAACACTCACTCACTAAGACAGGATGCATCAAACTGCTATGATACTACTACCATTTTTGTATTTCGATCTCACTTGCCAAGTATTTAGATGAAATAGATAGCGGTAAGTACACCATGATGATGATGATTCTGATGATGATAATGATAATTATTTATTCTTAACATTTTAAGTAAGATGGTGGGTCAGCCTCTAAGCTATGAATCTCACCGAATTCGTCCGACTCGATGGTTATCTCAGGTCGCAGACGAGTGATACGGTCCACCACTGCCTGCAGGTCTGCACCGAACTTAGCGATGTCCACCCCGGAGTCCGTGGCGCCCATCTGCACCAGTGCGCGCGCCACGCCAGAGAAGTCGTCCTGCGCGGGCATTCATGCATGTATGCGTGAGAGTGTGTGTATGTGAGTGAGTGTGTATATATATGTGTGTGTATGTGTATGCGTGTGTGTATGTGTGTGAGTGTGTGTGAATGCGTAAATGTGTGCGTGTGGGTGTATATATGTGTGCGTGTGTGAGTGTATGTAAGTGTGTGTTTGTATGTTTGTGCATATGTATGTGTGTATTTGTGGAGATGAATAGAAAAGAGGAGGTGGAGGGCAAGAGAGATGAGGAGAAATACAAAGAGGATGTCGTTTGAAGGAAGGCAAGGCAAGTATCAGACCGGGAAAATTGTTGAAGTAAACTTCAATTAAAAGAGCATTATCAGACCGGGACAATTGCTGGGTGTGTGGAGAAGGCGGGGCAGCATTAGGCCTCCGTTATGCCTAACCCACCTGCACAAATGCTTCGAACATGCTTCCGATGGCGTCTCTGAATGAATTCGAAATGCGGCCAACTTCTCGCATTACATGTCATATCACAACACAGCACAGCACAGCACAGCAACACAGAGGATAACATATGTAAGTATAATGTCAAACAAAGGAAGGAAAGAAGGAAGGAAGGAAGGAAAGGGAATAGGGGGTGCGGGGAGCTTTGCGGCTTTCTGCTTAAATAGTAGCCGATATGCACCAACGTATGTTAGTTATAACAATCATTAGTCTGAGAAACACTGTGACTAGATCGTCGCTTAGATGAGCAAGTAACTGAACTGAACTGACTGACGATAGTATTGGACTCTTTCTCCTTACCGATGCCAAAGTCGATGAACCCCACGCGCCCGTCCTCCAGCACCAGAACGTTGCCTGCGTGCACATCCGCATGGAACACATCGTTGGTGGCCACGGTCAACGCCCACGTGCGCAGCGCCGAGACAAGGGTCTCCTCGGGTGAGTCCGAGTACTTCTTGATGTTCTCCAGATCCACTAGAGGAACTCCGGATAAATACTCCATGGTGAGCACTCTCTTGCCCGAGGCTTCCGGATAAGGAGCCGGAGCCGTTGCGTCGTTAATCCCGCTACGATCTAGGAACTCTCGGAAGTTGACCAGATTTGCTGCTTCCTTGGTGAAGTCCAGTTCGTCTAGCATGGATTCACGGATGTCGCTCACTATGTTGGACAGCGAGAACGCGGTTAAGGAAGGGTTGATGAACTCGATGATTCGTGATGTGACGAGAAGGAACCCGAGGTCGGCCTTAAGCGTGGAGTCTACTCCTGGCTTGCGCACTTTCACTGCTACCTCGGTGCCATTCTTGAGAATAGCACGGTGCACCTGTGGCATGAGAAAATGGTTGTGTGATGAGAGGGTGGTTGCAGCATTACAAGGCGGGTGTGATAAGATTGATATACTATTACAAGATGAATGTAGCATGAGAAGGTGGGTGTGACACGACGAGGTAGCTTTATGCCAGCTACTAACCTGTGCGATGGATGCCGACGCGATGGGAATCGGATTGATGCGCTCGAACACCAGCGCGATGGGGCGCCCGAGGTCCTGCTCAATTATCTTCTTCACCTCGCTGTACGGTACTGTGGGAGACTTGTCCAGACAGGCCTGAAACTCACTGACATACTCCGCGGGAAACAATGTGGGTGAGCTTGCGATGAACTGCCCAAGCTTAATGTAAGTTGCGCCCAGTTCTTCGAAGAGGCGGCGCATTGCCTTGGGTGCTGATAGACGCTTGGTCGTGGGGTTGGTGAAGGCGGCACGGTTGCGGGAGTAGTCCAGGGTAATGCGAGCGAAAGCACGTGCCACCTGCACGGAGCGTGTGACCCCTACGCGGGTCATGCCAGGTGTACTGATGAGATCTCGAAGGTCCTTGATTAGCTCGTTGAACTTCTCGGAGCGTCGATTGTTCCGCACCGTGTACGCGGCTGGTCCCGCAGACTCCGACGGTGACCCTGCTGGCCCCGAGCCACCTAGCGACGGATCGTTGTAATCATATTCATTGGAAAGACCGAAGCGATTTCTTTCATTGTCTATACTATTATCATCTCCCAAGTTTGTCTTAGTCGCATGCAGTCTGACAAGAGAGCTACCGGGAGTACTCAATTTAACGCGGCTCGCCCTTGCCGATAAGAAAAGGGTGGAATATGAATCGATGTACTGCTGACCCCGGACAGCGGGATGATAGTAGCCATGTCTAACAAACCGATATTTAGGTATGAATCCTTTTATTACGGTGGAAATTTTCGTAAATGCAAGCATCACGGTGATTGTAAGTAGCGCCCTCATGCACAAACTGTTGGGCATAACGTGAGCGCTTATTCTCAAAAATGTGATGATCGATGGGGAGACTATAATGGAGAAATATATCGAAGTGACTCAGACCTTACTTCATGGCGGGATTATGAACTCCTCAGCTGATATAAGTTCCAAGTAGCCTTTCCATCGGTAAATTTAAATTCCGAGTAATTTAGAACAATAACTTGCACTTTTCTAGATTTTAAATTAGTCAATTCCAGAATTCGTATCACTGATACAAGCTCAGCTGACTCAGTGTATTTAATCGCAGCAGAAGTGCCCCCCAGTGAGGTTTCTTGTGCATACAATAACTTTAAAGTATGGGAACTTCTCATTTCTTTACTGTATATTTAGTTGAAATTAACTGCAATTAATTATTATGATAGAAATTTTACTCGCAGAAAACCCGGTAAAATTACAGTAACTTACAGCACCTGGATTCTGGGATTCCTGGGATTAACTTACGAGTAAATTCCTGAACTCCAGAACTGTTGTGCCAGCAGAGCCTCTGCTGGCATTTCACAAATTGTGACTTAAGGTGGCACTGGGGTGATTCTTGTTAATTGCAGATGTGAAATTTCAACTGACACCGTCGTCTTATGTTTGCGCAACACTGTTGCCAACAGCTGCTCTAAGCCCCACTATTATGAGCAGGTTTATGTGCTTCGTCTGCGGTGCAGACGGAAAGAGTATTAACGAACCGCAACCAAGGCCCGCTGCACCTCCAAAGTTTGATGATGTCTACACACTAGAGAAAAAATTAGGGGAGGGAGGCTTCGCTGTGGTTAAACTTGCCAAGAGGAAAACAGATGGTGAATTATTCGCGGTTAAGATAAGTAAGCCAAGCAGGACAACAGAGCTAGATCTAGCGGCTTTGAAGGAGGAGTACAGTATAGTCAAATCACTATCACATAGGAATATAGTTGAAGCTTATGAGCTGTATGAAGATGCCCAAACTGTTCCTCCTACGCTGAATGTCGTGATGGAGTTTATCCAGGGTGGCGAACTCTTCCACAGGATAGTTAAGAAGACACAATATACGGAGAAGGAAGCGCGAGACACTGCTCTTCGTTTGCTTCGAGCAATTGAACATATTCATGAACATGATATTGTCCATCGTGATCTGAAGCCAGAGAACTTGCTCTTGAAATCTCCTGATGATGACACCGCGCTTAAAGTTGCAGATTTCGGTTTAGCAAAGCGCGCTGCTGGTGATACCATCATCGATAAATCCGGCACTCCGAGTTATGTCTCTCCTGAGATGATAATGGGCACACCATATGGTAAAGGAGCTGACATGTGGGCATGCGGTGTTATCATATTTATCTTGATTGGGGGCTATCCTCCCTTTCAAGGCGATAACCTGAAGACCCTGTTCCGCAAGATAAGCCAAGCTCGCTTTACCTTCCATCCGCAGCGGTGGAGCACGGTCTCACAAGGAGCGAAGGATCTGATCAGCAGTCTGCTCACTGTGGACACTTCCAAGCGCCTCACCGCACAGCAGGCCATGCAACACACTTGGATCCATGCGCCGGCAGAGACTCTTTCCACTAGTTCTCTGGAAGCCACCCTCAACTCTCTCCGCACCTTCAACGCAGCGCGCACACTGAAGGCGGCAGTGCGCACGGTTATCTTCACCAATCGAGTGGCGCGTCTAGTGCGCAAGGAAACATTGTCCAGGGAGCTGTACAGCCGCCTCGCCAGCAGAGCTGCTTCCCGCAGGTCGCAGTTCGAGGTTGGCAGCAGTTGCCACAGCCTGCACTCCTCATCCCACTCCATTACAGTGGGAAAGAGCGCTGATGCTCGTGATGCTCTCACAGCCGATGCTGATGCCGATGCTGATCTTGATGCAGGTGTTGCTTCGGCCTCTCAGCGTTATCCTTCTGCACCGACGGCAAGCAACACTAGTGAAATTGATCAGAGCAATGCAACAACAGTATCTACAGGGCGAGCGACCTCTACGACCACCACTCCTCATAGTAATGAAACAAATGCGGCGAAAAGTGAGGTGAAAGAGGATGGAGTATCACCTGCAAAGTTGGATGAAGTAGCGCCTGAAGACGTCGAAGATAGCTACTGTGATAGTGATGATGAAGAGGACAAAGAGCTAGAGGCCATTGCGGCGCAACTGGACGCAATAGAACAGGAGGAGGACGCCGAGGAGGCAGCGGAAGCAATAGTTTCCGCCGGGGGTTCCTCTCCTGCTGCGCATGCTGGGGACACTATTAAGAGGCGTGCGCTGCTAGAAGTGGACGATTTGGAGAGCAGTACTGGCATGTTGCCGGTGATTGAGCCGCTTCTGTTGCCCGCTGACGATGGTGAGGACGATGATGATGATGATGCAGAGGGAGGGCTGGGTGGTGGGTATAACTCTTTCTGCCGCAGCCTCAGCCGCATTCGCGCAGGTAGCGATGATGCAGGGGTGCCCACTGGTCATTCAAATACCGGTGCAGGTGCAGGTGTCGATATCTCTTCCCCTGCTGGAGGAGCAAGAGCCACGTCAATCCTGCCCCGCAAAGGCAGCTGGGTGCAGCTGGTGCACACCGCACACAGCGGTGGCAGTGGTGGCGGCAATTCGCGGAGTCGCTTCTCCCCGCAGCGGCATCATAACCGGTCTGCGGGGTCTGCGGGGTCTGCGGGTTCTGCGGCGGCATCTCTCGAGCAGACCCCACAGTCTTTGCCTGGCAGTCTGACACCTGTGCAGGAGGAGTCTGACTCAGGGAGGTCCGGACCTTCAGCCTCAGGTCCGTCTGGGCGGTTGGAAGGCTCCGGACAGGGGGTTAGCCTGCACTTGGGTAACTCAGTCAACTGTGCTGATGATGATGATGCTACAACTAAAGTGGGGGCTCATAAGATGGGTGCTGGTTCTAACTTACCCTTACCACCTTCTGAGCAGAGCCCTGCTCCTGGTGCTCCTGCTGCTGCTTCCCCAGAAACTCCAGGCACTTTTGGGGTGCTGGATGGAAGCTCTTCTGCCTTCGTGACTGCACAAACTGGCACCTTTGCAGGAAAAACCACTTCTGGAGCGACGGGGGGCCCTTCTTGTAGGTAGTCTTTCCGCACTTTAAGCCTACAGGAGCTGCGATGGTTAATACAGGTATAGTCAGCAGCTGTAGTGGTGGTGGGGCTGCGGTACCTTATAGTGTTTAAATGGGTAGCTTTAGGCTGGGGTATTTCCCGAACTAATGCAAAAATCGAAGCTAAGAAGTTGCTTGTATATAGTAAGTTAAACTTAAAGTATCTCGGTTTCGTGAGCTGACAAGCCCAGTCGGAATAACAGGGCAGGCAGCAATGATAGAGCCATTGTGTACACATTGATGTATTGCGGTAAGAGAAGCTATCTGCCGGTCCATAGTCTGACAATGTCAAGTTCATAGCGCATAGCTGCAAATCCGAGACTTCAATCAAGCATAGCTTTAGAGCACTGCCTCGCCATCATATCTGTATTCACCAGCAGGATAAGACACCTACTCGAGCCAGACTCGACCAGCCCAGCGCTGTGACTTATTTTATATGTACAATCATCACTTATATAGCCCATTTCTAAAGCTTGCCGTCTTCTTCATGCTGTGCTGCAAGTTGTACTACACATGGCATGTATCAAACAAACTTGATGAGGTCCGGCAATTATGTCCCTCTGGCCGAGGAAAGGCAGCGGTACAGACAGGAATTGAGAAAGCCTTTAGTCTGAACCTTCTGAACTAGTTTGGGGCTCTAGATATTCAATCTCGCAGCCCGAAGCAGATGCATAAGCAGTTGGTGCGCTTTGTCTTCTGAATACTTGCTGCCGCAGGCCTCTGTTCTATCGACAATGGCGTAGTTGATCCATCATCACTGACGAGACTCCTGCTCTTCGGGGCTGGCGTAGCCATAGGGTTGGACGTCGGTCGCGACTTACTGTCGCGGAGTTCAATCAGAAAATTCACCCACTTCTCCGCATCCTCTTCACTCTCCGCTTTAAGAACATACTGCCTATCTTTAAGATCTATCTGAAATATCCCTCCCGGGCCGTCTTTAGATTCATCGGCACTGCCTAGAATTTTTATCGCTCCGACTTGTGGCACTGACAGAGCTGCAAGAAGTTTGGTCATTTTATGAGTTTTGTAGTACGTAAGGTAAGCACCGTTAGTTTCAAAATAACGGCGCTGCCACTCTCCCCCTGAGGCCTTTTTGTACAGGTATCCAGACATCTGGGATGGACCATTCTCATCATCCATTAATTCAAGAGTGTCGCTCATTATTGTGCTGAATATAGATCTAACGGGAGGTGAGAAATGTAGAATGAAAAATCCAACTCAATACTTGCTGGAATATCTAAATTTACCGTAAATTTACTTTACTACTTTGCTACTTCACAAATTAAAGTCACGGAACAGCTGCCTTGACAGTGGCTATTCCAGAATCGATTGATGTAGCTTTGTCAGTAGATTTAGGAATTTCAGAAATGATTGATTTTATCTGGACTCGTGACTCGTAGGTATGAGTTCTAAGAGTCTAGGGAGTACTCGTACTTGCTGAAGCAGCAATGCATTTCAGAAAAGACCGTCCAAATTTCAAGCCAAAGTGAAATTTTCAATGAAATTTGAATCAACTTTGATTTTTCGGCCCCCACCACGAGGCTCCTGCTAATGACAAAGAAGGTCGTATTATGGTACAAATGCAAATGTTACGCATACACCACGCATATTTTATATGAAATCATGCTGATATTACGATAGGAGAGGACTGAGCATCTCATATCTGAAAGCACTATTACTATAGCCTTTCTCATTTGTATTTACACGGGTTAACATATGCACGGGCCGAACTCCAGAAACAGCTGAGCATAAAAAAAATCAATTCTGGAATTCTGGAATTCACCTGCTGGTAACTTATAAAAAGTACGAGTAAATTTACTTGTAAATCTACTCGAGTGAAAAAAAGCTCAGCCAGTACCCTCATTAGATGCAACAAAAGAAAATCTAGAATGAATGAATTGAGTCGAGCGAAACCTGTGTTTGAGTCAGTATCTGACCAGCTTTGAGGTGATCGTTGATTAAGAACTTAATCACAATGAACGATGACCAGGACTTTGCATTGGCACGAAATAAGTCATATGTGGCACAGGAGGAATGCGAAAAGCAAGAGTGGGTGAGTAAATTGAGTGACAACTTAAAGCGATGGAGGCGCCGATATGCCATAGCTAAAGATTATGAGATTCACTTTTCGGGGAGTGTTGATAAAGCTGCACATTTTGTCTTGGATTTGAGAACCTGTACCAAAGTCTCCCGATCTAACTGGAGAGGTTTGTTTCGAAACTTTCCCGATGTTCTTCGTGTTTACTCTAACTCTTCGGTGGTATGTAAGTTTTACGGCGACTCTCCCTTAGAAAATGATCACTGGGTTGCGGTAATCGAGCGCAATTTTGTGCTGATCCGTAACGGTGAAGCGTTTCTCAAAGCAGCAGCATCAGGAAGCCCTACAGAAGTGAGCACCAGCCTCCATTCACCCAATGTGTATATTAATTATAGCAACAGCCAGGGCACGACTGCCTTTCATCTAGTTTGCCGTGAAGGATTCCAAGATGTTATGAAGATATTACTGGCATCAGGCATTGACATAAACAAGCCCGATAAGAACGGAATGACGGCTCTGCACGAGGCAGTGATTACTGGGCAAACCGAGACAGTGAAGCGCCTCCTTGAGTTGAAGGCGGATGTATCTACCGCCACGATTGATCGAAACTGCAGCCCATTGTGCAGTGCGGTTCGTGCGGGCCATCGGGAGATCGCTTTGCTTCTTATATCCGCACAGGCTGATGTGGATTGCGCTACCAAGGCTGGCGAAACGGCCCTCTACCTCGCAGTTACACAGCAGGATGCCGATCTAGTCAGAGCACTCATCAATGCAGGCGCGAAGCAGAATGTATGTACCTCCTCCGAAAACTACACGGCGGTTTATGCGGCGGTTCAGCACGAAAACGAGGACATTTTGCGCATGCTGCTGCTCACCGGCGAGGCTAATGTGAACATTACCAACTCTCTAGACTACATGACTCCGCTGCACAAAGCAGTGAAGTTGGGGAGCACTTCGATGGTGGCGATGCTGCTGGAGGCTGGGGCCGACCCGAACATTGCAACACTGGACACCAAGACCACACCGCTCTACACTGCCACCCAGGTGCAGGACGTGGCTATCGTGCGACAACTACTGGCAGCAGGAGCTCGAGCGGACGTGGCCAACAGCACGCGCAAGCTACCGCTGGATGCCGCAGTGGAGAAGGGCAATAGTGAGCTGATCGAGTTGTTCCAGACCATCCGGTCTTCCGCCACTGCCAATACGAGGCGGAGGGGTGGGTCGGCAGGGGCAGGTGCGCTGGCTCCACCGACTCCGTCCTCGGTGGCAGACTCGGAGGCGCAGTACCGACGGCGCAGCAAGAGTCGCAGCAAAAGCTCGCCGGTGGGTGCCGGGAGCCCGCCCCTCTTTAACTAGTAGATCCTTCGGTCAGTGACGTGGTCTGTCCTGTACCATACCATTCCATACCATACTCCGGTGCATCCGCCTGGAGTTGAGGAGCCTCCCATTCGGGAGCAGCTGAAAGATCTCGGTGACAATCTAGGGCTTTTATTTATTTATTTTGCTTCGGGCTCGTTAATTTGGCTTACACGCTGGCGCTACTGTATATTGTATTTCTATCATAGTTCCATTGGCACGATTATAGGAAGTAGCTATAATAATATACTTCGAAGTAGTTAATTAATTAATTTTAATTCGATGTGTTCCAACAAGGAAGGCGTAAATTAAACCTGGGAACTGCATGAAGTTGCCACTGGAGCATTGAAATTCAATGATAAATCTCGGATTCAGAACGGAGGGAACCGGACTCCTGACAGATTTGTGGGGGCAGAGGCTGCGGAGTTTGCGGAACGCTCTTTGGATTCTGGTGAAGGTGTCGAGATCGAGCACGATCGACGGCACGCAAAGTTTTTAACCGCTTGGATATTTTTACAGTAAAAACGTTACTAGTGAAACAATATTTTAATGTCCTGCTAGGATCATCCTGGTAAGCCTTATGATAAGGCTTACCAATAAGCCTTATCCTAGCTAACTTAGGATTATAGTCAAGTTCCCACCCGCCCACCCATTTAGTGGTGGTGCGATGTCCGCACCAGACTCTGGTGCCTCGGAGGCTCACAATGGTTACCTTACATGTGGCTTTACGGCTCACCCCATGGTGGGCGACCAGACTCTGGTGCCTCGGAGGCTCACAATGGTTACCTTACATGTGGCTTTACGGCTCACCCCAAGGTGGGCGACCGACAGCAAGCTTATGCACAGCAGGGTTGAACACTTGTGAGGCTGATAGCCCAGAGCCCGCAGATGGTGGTGGTGTCCGCCCCTCCTGCCAGCAGTGCTGCTGCCAGTGTGCACTGCACATAAGCTTGCTGTTGGTCACCCACCGTGGGGTGAGCCGTAAGGCCACACTGTGGCCATCATGTTATGGCATACAGTCTACTAGGGTTACCTAACATCGGATGTTACTAACATCCTAGGGTTACCTAGTAGGTAACCCTAGTAGACTGTATGCGCAAATGATCTTAAGGCCGATTTTTGACGGTTGCAATCAAAATTACCGTCAAAACTTTTAACGTCCGACGTTAAAAGTTTAACGTCAAAAAGAAATGCCGGTTTTTAATTAGAGAGCCGGTTAATTTTAGCAGGCTCAAGGCTTGGTGTCCTGTGAAAATTTGTTAGTGTCGGGGTCCGACCGCGAGTCGCCCACCGTTGCTACAGTACTTGGTGACCATTGGATCCAGTCTTTCCCGTTTCTTACGGGCCTTCCATCCACTTCGGCACCTCACTCACTCATTATTTAAATACAGTAGCCTCCATTCGAACCCAGGCAGGAACTGGATATGCAGTTCAACTGGTTCCAGGGGAGGGTTGTGCGATCGATTGATTGATCGATTTTTGGTTACTTGCCGAAGCTTGGGTTAAGATAAAAGTTTGCATCATAGAGTATGAATAAAAATCGTCGCTATCTTTATTATCACCGTGACCTAATCCGTAAGTAAGCATAACCAAAGTTGATGCGACTTTCTGATTCTTTAATATGCTTTTCTTCGTAGCACGAATTAAGCTCACGTTGATTCTAGCTCTGCTTTTAGGCCTTACAGTTTGTGATTATGTGAAGAATAGTAAAAATGATAAACCAGAAGCCCCTCTCTTGCGTCAAGATGTTAACACATCGGCCACTATTCGATCAATGGAGATACTTTCACGCGTAACACCGAAGGTAAAATTCGGAGGCTTCTTGAAGAAAACCGCTGTATCTGACCGTATTAGGCTTGTCTTTGTGGCAGGCCTAGAGCGATCTGGTCACGAAGTAATGAGCAAAATTTTGGAACGGTGTACGAAGGAACTTGAAGGAAAATGCGAGCATGCGAAAGTATTGTCGGACTTGCTTATGACAGTCAACACCGATCGCCAAGCCAACGAAGGATTCTTCGCAGCAGAGGATGTGCGCTATGCTGCAGGAGATGCTGAGCGCATAGAAGCCGAAATGAAGCAAATGGCCGTCCAGCCTGGGGATCACTTGTACTACGTGAGTCCGCCTATGCCGTATGCAACAGGTACAGTGCCCCGCACGAAGCCACTGGACCACCCTGACGTGTTCGCTTTGGCTGCCATGGCGGAGGCGGCGGGGCTGGACTTGCGCATAGTACTCCTGCAGCGTGATGCGGAGGAGCTGCTAGACTCGCTCACCAGGCACCACGTGGGTGGTGGAGCCTATCACCATATCCAGTACAAGATACTAATCGCCAACGCTGCCGCTCTCTATATGCAGCTGATGCTGATTGACCGCGCGTTCTTCTACTGCTTGCCATACTCACAGCTCGTCACCACGAACGAAGACAAACTAAATAACAAACAGAGTGGGAAGTTGAATAGCTTTGTGCACCCATCCATGTTGCTACAGACCAATATATACGGTCTTGAAGAGGGCGATGCGGGCGGGGCCCAGGCGGGGCCAAAGCTTGACCGCTACGCACTCAAGTACTACGTGGCACAGCTACGAGCGCGACTACAATTGATAGAGCGAAGGTGTGTCTACGATGAGGTTTGACTGACCAACCTGAACAAGTATTGAATTAAGTTGTGTGTTAGTGCACCTGCTATTCAGGACGGTGATACATCTGACTGTACTCTATGTATATTGTCTATGCATGCTTATGTGATGAAGTGAAGAAATCTTGTATTCTTTGTACACTCCTAACTTTGGAAGTAAGAACAGAGTTGAAGTATCCAATCATTACTTCGAAGCATAAGGTTTCTGTCTCTTAAGTTGCAATGGGATAACTTTAGCACTTATAAACCCAACAGTATCAACTAGGCTGGTGGGTTGATATATTAACAATTGAATGATATTTTAGATATTTGCAACGGAAAACTCGAAGTAGGCGCAGTAGAAACAGCTGCGCCTAATATATTCCTCTATCACAGTCATATTCACATGCCCCCAAGTCTGCTGCAGTGGGAATAGTGATTGATCGGTCGAGGCCGCAGCGACAGCGCTGCCGCCTGCTTAGAGAGAAGAAGACTCCAGCACTGCCGCCTGCTTAGAGAGGAGAAGACTCCAGCAAGCTTTTGGTGTAGCTGATGACCTCATCCACACCATTCGTTAACCAGGCACTGAAATCTGCGTAGGGGAATAGACTCAATGCCAGCAGAGACATCAGGCCGTAGTACAGGTACTTACGCCCTGTGTCCAGCTCGCTCAGACTGTCCGTCGCGATCTGCGATTCTCTATCACTGTTCACCAGCTGCGAAAACAGCACATAGTCAAGCATGAGCTTGGGTCTGGTCAGCAAGTTGGAAGCAGCAAAGCCACCTACGTTGAAGATCATCAGGGTGAAGAAGGCGAGTTTGAACAGCCCTGCGAGTCCGCTGACCAGCTGCCATGATTCACGACCGAGCGCGGAATAGGAGAGCTTGCTGCCGGCACTATTGTCTACAGGCAATAGACTGAAGACGGTGCTGATGAAGGAGGCCGCCCCGACGACTGCCAGCCAATGTACATGCACAGTGGTGTCAACTACTACCTGTGACAGCCCAGCTGCGCTAGCAGCAGCACTCGCAGCCGCATCAAGACCACCACCGCCGCCGCCGCCATCGACACTGCTACTTACTACGTTCCCAACTGCAGTTACCACGTCACCCGCAGCTCCTGCTGTAGTTACCGGCAGTGCATCTGCAGCTGTGGTGGTGACTATCGTGGTGGCGCCATACAGACTCCCGTAGAGGGGCTCGAATATCTGCGCAAGCACAGTGTTGAGCTGCAGCAGTGACACTGGCACCGTGGGGAACTCGCTACTGATTACCTCCTTGGGCACACCCTGCGTCAGCGACAAGCCTGCGTAGACTGCCGCGAGGGACAGTACGAGGGCGGTGCCAGTACCGGCAGCAGCGATGTCGAACAAGTCGTTGCGGTTTCTTGGTCGGGTGAGGAGGGTGCTGCGCTGCCCGTAGTTAAACAATGAAAAAGAAGGGATGAAAGCCTGACTCAACTCCACTTTTTTCGACTTGGCCACTAAAAACTCGGCAAATGATGCGAGGTTAGCAATTAAAACCGCAGTTACGGCCATGGGAAACACCGTGCTGGTGACTACTGCAGTATTGATCAGGTCCGGATTGGCTGAGTCGATAAGATCAACCCTGCCCGTGGCGAAGGCCATGGAGGAAACTACTGCTGCCGACGATATTAGCTGGCGCCAGAGAGTCTTGAGAGGGTTATTCACCACGTCTGCGGCGGTAGTGTTCCAACTGCGCGGAAACACCATCACAGCAGGGGCAGACTGCACCAAGCTGTCCAGAGCTGCTGCCTGGAGCCCGTTCTCTAGAGACGGGTACACTTCGTTCCTGATTATCAAGTAGTCTACTTCATCTTTGAAGTTACAGCACTCGAAGCGAGCTGCCACTTCAGCCGCGAATAACTCGTTGACCGACAGCTTCACAGCACCTCCAGAGCCATTTCTACTGCTGCTGCTTCTGCTAGTAGCACTGCAATTCTGACTGATGTACCGCAGTGGATCGTTGACGCTGACGGTAGGCGTGCCTGAGAATACCACTGCTCCTTCCTCCGAGAGCGTCACCCGACTAACGCTCATTATATCGCGCAGCACTTCACTCTGGAAGCGCCCCGCCCCTTCACGCCCCAAGACTCGTCCCTGGGCGCGACTGACAGGATCAAAGTAATCGCGCAGCAGTGTGTCAGCTGACGTGCTGGCATCGCTACCCACACCCACACTACCACGACCACGGGCATCATCACCATCATCGTCGTCATTATCATCCCCACCGTTCATGGCACCCTGAAGCATCTGCACGAACTTATCAAGCGCTTCTTTAATCTCTTCTTCTGTGTTATCACCTTCGCGGACAGAATCGCTACTGCTGGAAGCACTTCCACCCGGCCTGTTTGCCTTTTCAAGTGCTTCTTTCTTCTTATCTGCTGCAGTGGCAGCGGCAGTAGCAGTTGCAGCTGTTGCCGGGGTATCGATGGTGGGAGCATCATCTTTTTCTTCAGCTGCATCTTCAGCCTCAGTAAACTCATCCAAGCGGTTAAAAGCTCCATCTATCATGCGCCTGAATGAGAATGGACTCCGTGGCTTGCTTCGGTCATCTGAAGATGCTTCCTCTACTGCAGGGCCAGTAGAAGTGGAAGTTGTCTGCTCACCGGGCAGTGGGTTTCTGAGCACGGTTCCATTCTCAGTACTCCGCAGTATGCCGCGCATGGTGCCTGCGATGGTGTTGATTTCGTCCCAGAATCCCTCCACCGAGCGCTGTGCTGCCTCGACCTCTGCATCGGACAGAGTGTCGCCACCAGGCTTGGCCCGACGCCGCTCCAGTACACTCTCTTCTTTTGCGCTTCCCTTGTCACTTTTCTCACCACCTCTATCGCTATCCTTGTCACTAGATTCCACCGCATCTTTAGCCTTACGATTGCCTCCCCCAACAGTACTACCTTCCCAATTGATGGCAGAGGTGTCGTGTGCTAAATCTACTTCACCCACCCCTGCCTCAGCAGCCAGGACATCTAGCAGTTCAACCATGGTACCCGACCCTTGTTCAAGCTTCAAAAGAGCTTCCTCAGACAGTCCCCCACCCATCTCTAGTAACCGCTGCTTGTGTCGTTCCTGCAGTCTGGGTCCCTTCAACAGTGATGCCAGACCCTTTCCAGCAGTGGTCTCAGCTCTGAGTACCCGCAGCATGTGCTCATACAATGCGATGTTCAATTGCGCCGTGTACTTGATTACGTTTGCATCTTCCATCTTGCTCGACACATCTGCCTGCTCACTTGTAGCAGCACTTTGTTGTGGGGGTGACAGTGCACTAGTTCCGGCTCCAGCTCTCCGCAGCACAGCAGAATTGGCCGCAATGAGGCGCAGCAGTAAACGTTCCATCGTGCGTGCTGCTTCAACCTCATCTTCTCCGTCAATATCACCACCATCATCTGTACTCCGTGCGGGAATGATAGCGGTAGCGAATGGCGGAGATAAGGCGGAAGATGAGTCTCCGAGGTCGCTGTTTTCCAGCACACTGAGCGCCTCCTGAAGCTGCTGCTGCATGGGCGCAGGCCCTCCCGCCACCAGCCGGATAGTCCCCTCGCTTGGGTCGCTACTCAGCAGTTGCTCTAATGCCTCTTCAGCATTTAGCTGCGCCGGATGCAATATCTCCTGCCGCATTCCATCGCCTGTGCTGTCTGATCTGCCTTTACTCTTTAACTGCTGCCCCTGTCTGATGTACAACTGCTGCAGCTGCTGCATTCGTCGCACCACAGCCATCTCGAACTTGTCGCCCAAAGAGGCTTCACCACCAGACAAGCCCGAGCCACCCTTGGTATTCGTGGAGATGATGTCGGAAACTTCGCCGCGCAGTACAGACAAAATCTGCAGCACACATCCACAGGCATTGATTATATTCAATCAAAACTACAACACAAACATTAGATGATAACCACTTCGAATCATGATGATGTAATCAAAACTACAACGCACAGTAACAACGCGCAGCTGACTTAATGCAAACATTAGATGATTACATCTTCGAATAATGATGGATGTAATTAAGAGAGTTTGTAATATAACTGAAATGTTTTGACCATGTCTGGGGCTGGGAAAATCTAGCTCTTATTCCACTGCGCGGCGAAGTTTCCGACATCATCTCCACGGATACCAAGGGTGGATCGGGCTTGTCTGGTGGTGAAGCCTCTTTGGGCGACAAGTTCGAGATGGCTGTGGTGCGACGAATGCAGCAGCTGCACCCTCAGGCTCACACACCCTATCCTCCCAATCGACACAATTCTCCCCATCCTCTGCATCCTTCCCTCTCACCCAGCACCCTCCTTCTATATACTTACCTCGATAGCATAGGCAGTCTCGTAGAGCAGTTGGTCCTCTGGATCGTCGGCGTAATCTTCGGCTGCAGTGGTACCCATACTTCGGTACAGCCAGCGAAGCCATCCTGGCTTGGCAGACTCGTTTGCCCGGTCCCGCAGGCTCCGCAGCTTCATGGCGATCTTTTCCCATGACTCCCCATGCTGCAGTCCGTACTGCTTCAGCAGCTGCTTCGTGGGAAGAAGAATTTGGAATATCTCTGCTGGTTGCTTCCCTTTTTTCTTGCTTTGAAATCGCTGCAGCTGCCCACTTAGGAGGCGGATTTCTTCCTCTTCGTCGTCATCATCATCATCATCATCATCATCATTGACATCGCCATGGGACCCATCATCGCTGTCACTTTCACGGTCTGCTAACTGAACAATCTCAATCTCAGGGATTTTCGCGAGCTTTTCCCACAGCTTTTTATACGCGCTTTTATCCATCAGCAGAGACTTACTACGCTTTGAGAGGACACGATTGCGGCCATCTATGAAGGTGCCATTTGTACGACCAGCAGAGGGATAGGTCTTGCTTCCCGCAGAAAGCTTCTCCGAGAGTGCCTTATTGCGCTGCAGCTCTCCACGCTCAACCAGCACGGAGGACTTTTCCTTCTTTTCTTTCTCGATGATCTTCGGGTTCTTGGACGTGCTTGTCATGCTATTTCCATTTTTGTTACTGCTTCTGCTTCTGGATTGCAGCAGGGCCGAGGGCGAACTATCATCATCAGATCGATCCACTAAGTTATCATCGAGCCCAAGTGGCATAATACCGTGTTGTGTCAGCACGCGGTCACCAGCATCAGTGTTATTCACAGAGTCCGTAGCCGATGCAGGCGCTGCAGCTAGGGGGGATGATGGAGGCTTGGGCACTGCGAACAATTCCTTCGAAGATTGATGATCGCCTCGGTCGTTCAGAGTTTCAACTTTATTAGGAGAGCCAGACTGTTGAGTGACTCCCACCGGCACATCATCTGCACCGGCGGTACCTTTGGTTATATTGGCACTGCTGTCTACTACATTTGAGAGCTGGTCAGCCTCCTCACGTAGCCGTTTCGCCTCATCTAACAGCCTCTGTGTCTTTGAGTTTACTTTGTTTACTAAAGAACTTTCAACTTCTCCGTGCTCTTCTAGTGTGAATACTCGAAAAAGTAATCTGCCGTTGCAATGTTGCCATGCTCTTGTCGAAATACTGGAACTAGCGGACGGCGAGCGGATAATCTGAGGCGAGCGCTTGGCTAAAATTCCACACTTAGTCTTGCTGGAACAGTATGCCCAGCCCATCCATAGGAATGAAGCCAACAACAGCACCGATAAAGTACTGCTGAGAATAGCATTCGAAGGAATGCCCATTTCGCGGCAGTAAATTTTACAACTGTGATTTTCACTTGATATCAACCCCACGGTACTGCTTGCCTCTCAGCAAGCTGGATTCGATGCAAACAGTTGGAGTGCTTCGTCTATCCAATGGTTTAATAGTCGTTTCGGACTGTTGAAAGTAGGTAACTTGACTTTAATGCTACTTCAACTAAAAACAAAAGGCTTTTCATCATTGTCAATCTGGAAATTCCATATTTCAACTCTGTCGGGAGCCGATGAAATCTTGATGCCAGCAGCAGCAGGATCATGACAACCGACAACCACTGACTGAGCTCTGGTCTATTGAATCTGGGAATGATTCTGGGATTTTTTGGATTCGAAATTTCGGATGCATTCCCGGTAAATTCACGAATAGGATTATTCGAAGTGGATCAATAAACATAAGACTCGCACCACAGGTCGGGCAATCAGTTGTTACATCCACAGTTTACGCACCTTTGGATTCCCTGCTGGGAAGAAGACATGGCACAGGGCTATTGCCACTTCAACGACAATGATCATGATCAGTCATTCGCAATCAGCCTGTTCGGAATAGATGTGATAGTTAAGCAGGACCCAGGATCAAAACTACTGGGCCATGGTGCAGTGGTGTGGGATGCTTCAGTTGTAATGACTAAGTATATGGAGCAAAACCCGAAAGACTTCGAGCGAAATAAGCTATTGGGCAAAACTGTCGTCGAGCTGGGTTCTGGCTGTGGGCTGGCTGGGATAGCATTTATGATGAAGGGCGCACATGTGACATTTACAGATCTCGCCAAAGTAACTGAACAACTTACCGATCGCAACGTACATAATATTTACTCTCAGCTAAAGATGTCAGGCGAATGCGGGGTTGTTCATCCCCCGATCGTATTCCCCATCGACTGGCAAAATTGGCGCGAGTATAGTGAAAATCCTCATTTTCAACAGAAGCAGCAACATCAATATAATGAGCTGCAGGGTGAGTGTGAGCCAGGCCACGACCCTTCCCAGATTCAGTTTACGCAAATGTCACTCGAGACACGGCTTCAGTCGCAACAGCAGCCGCGACACACTGAGCAAGCCCAGACCCAGACCCAGACCCAGACCCAGACCCAGACCCAGACCCAGACCCAGACCCAGACCCAGACCCAGACCCAGACCCAGACACATACAAAGCTTTCCCCGCCGTATGATATCGTGCTACTGACGGACTGCGTATTCTCAGCTGAGTTGGTGGATGATCTAGTGGCCACCATCTTGCTCTGCAGTGGGCAGCGATCCACGGTCATTTGCTGCCACGAAATTCGAGATGAGGTAAAATTTAGATTTATATGTGAATCAAAATGCATGGGTACATAGTTGGTGAAATATGTATATGTTTTGACAGGTAGAGTTAAATTTATATATTTAGGGGACTATGCGTCACCATACTGTTCAAAAACTAACAAACTGCACTAGCAGGATACAATGTTGCAGTTTTACTGATCTTACCATTCGATGATCTAATTTCTATTTCTATCTACCTTTCCTCTCCCCCACCTTCAGTTGGCGAACCGCCTGTTTGTGACTCGACTTTCAGAGCATTTTACAGTAAAGCGCACTAATCGCAGTAAATTGCACCCCGACTTTTCTAATGACCAGATTGAGATTTTAACAGCAAAGCCTTTGCGCGCTAAGAAAGCGAAGGATCGTGCATCTTAAGGCTATCACTATGGCAAAGACTATGGCAAAGTACCCGAGTAGATGCTATCCAGCGATTTTTATGTCTGGCATCGTGTCGGGTACGCTATACGCGCTGTCTTAAGCATCATGACGTGATTACGACGCTATATATATGGTTCTTATATGCACAAATACATACCAAATTTGGTACACTTAAATAATACCAAATTACAAATAATACCAAATATGTGCTCTCAAACTGCATTGTGATCCACTTCCAGTGACATATGTAATTTTGCTGTCATAATAGAAGTAAATGTTTGTACGAGTGCTGAAATGATAATACACGACAATGGTCAATAATAAAACAGGGGCGAAAGACTATCAGGCCCAG
>CAXIWF010001795.1:0-35972 GCA_964036045.1 Eutreptiella sp. 'Long Island Sound 2002' | reverse complement strand
CCACAATCGGTGGAAGAGACTTATCGGAGTCCGATGCTAGCGCCTCTACCCGCACGTTAGTGACTGAAGACTCGTGATGTATCTCCTCGACGCGACCTTTTACCTCTAAAACCTCACGCCTGACATCACCCTGGACCTTTTGGACTGCCCTTTCGACCTCACCCACCTAGTTCTGGGCACTCGCGCGCGCTTCGTTTGCTTGTTCGGCGGCAGCTCGTGCCGCTGACGCCTCGGTTCGCGCGGCTTGCGCCTCGCGGATGGCTTTGTTGACGAGCTCCTCGAGTTTGTCGTTGCGCGGCCTTGCCTGCGCCGCGTCCTCCTTGGCTTGCTGCGCTGCCGCTGCGGTTTGCTGCAGCTCCTGCTGGAGCCGCGTCACCGCGGTGTTGTTGGTCTCGGTGGCGCGGGCGGTGGTCGCCTCGGCGCGTCGGGCTGCTCTGCGGCTTCCTCGATGTTGTCGTTTGCGCGGGCGCCGGTCAGCTCAGCGCGTCGTGCTGCCACTGCAGCCTCCTCGGCGTTGGTGCTGGCGGCTTTGGCGCTTGCGGCGGCTCGGTTGCCCGCTTTTGTCGCCCCCGCGGCCTCGGCGTCGGCCCCGGCAGACGCCTTCGCCCGGGCACCCTCGGCGGTTGCTGTTGCGGCACTGGCCTTTTGGGCGCCTCCGTCGGCAGCTTGTCGTACTGACTCAATCTCCACCAGGGGAGAGTCCAGCACGGCCCGCGATCCACGCAGGACTTCGCCCGCCTGCACAGCGGAGCGCACGTCGTTGGCGATGGACTTCACCTCGTGCTGCAACGCGGTCACGGCGACGGAGTTGGCTGGGGGGGGTTGCGATGCTGCTCGTTCGTCAGAGGTGATCTCGAGGGCCTCCATGCGGTTTTGGAGCCCACCGATGGCTGCACTGTGGGCCGCGGTGTCCTGTTGGCGTGACCGGGCCTCAGCAGCGGCGCTTTTGTGCGCCGCCGTTGCCCTTACGCTCCCGCCTGCGGCCTTGGCTGCCGCTTGCTCAGCTGCCATGGCAGCCCGGGTCACCTCGTCGTGTGCCCCGGCAGCTGTTTTCTCTGTTTCGGTCACCCGGTTTACCGCGCGCTCTGTTGTTTCTTCTAACTCACGCACATGACGGGCGGACCGAGACACTTGACCCCTAAGGCGTGTGAAGGCGACACCGGAACTATTGACGTCTGCCCTAACATCGCCTAAGACTCTGTCCTCATTTTGAGGTTCTTCCACCGAAAATATGGCACTAGATGCCATGGGATCCTCTTGCTCATGGCCTTCAGACTGTCCAAATGGATCTGGGGAGGGGCCTCCTTCAGCCTTCTGAATGTGCCGAATGACCCTCTTCACACGGGCTTTAAATGCCTGAGGTGGCATAAAAGAGCTCACCTCAGGGGTCCCATCCTCTGTCCTAAGGTGCTTACTGGACCTAGTGGCTATACCACTATAGACCTCTATGATATCCCTTGTACCTTTACCCTTATCTTGACCGTAACTTATCCTACAGGACAAGGGAGGAGAGGAAGGAGAGGACCGCGACCTTCCCTTGTGTCTTGGGGCTGAAGCGGACTGGGGGGAGTGCTCCCCAAGCTTCCGTAAGATTGGTGGGGAAACTTTGGGGTGACGAATTCATTCGATGCCACCTGCATCCTCCAGTCCAGCCCCAAGAAGGGAACCAGAACTGCTACCATGTAATACGGTTGGTGGTGACCGTATTATTTCCTCGGTATCCATTTCAGAAAAATAAAACAATCAAAAAATATTTGACTTTTTATGGAAGCACGTTTTCTTTTTTAGGAACCCAGGGCACAGGATCAATGTTTTACCACCAAAATGAAAACCTCTTGCAGAGTTTTATAAAAAGAATAGTGCCCTCTGCTTGTGGATGGGGGTGGGGATTCCTCGAAGACCTTCAGCCCCAAGACACAAGGCAACCCTGTGTGCGCGCAATAGTGCATCTTTTCCATTGTGCGCGCAAATTTTGCAAAATATGAACTTTTGTAGCGCGCCTATTGCGCGCGCTCCACCGCGCTAGATTGTCCCGTTTTTCCAATTTTTCAAAACCCAAAAAGGTTTCAAAACCATGCCTTTTCCAGTGTCCTGTGTTTCTCAAAAGCCCCTTGCTTTTCAAAAACTTTCCCTGTTGCTCACCCATCCCAAGACACATGCAAAAACAGTCTCGGAAAGGTCTGAAAAGTGTGCAACACTACAGGTCCTCATGGGCAACAACAGTGTAGCGCGCGCAAAATATTTACAGCGCGCGCTATGGACCTTACGGCGCGCGCTATACCAGGCATAGCGCGCACTGTCATCCAGCGATCTCCTTTATGCTTTCTACCACTGCTTCGGCCTCTCACTCCTTCTCCCATTTTGGTCTGTGGTCTTCTGCCCCAGCGGCAGCTGGGGCTGCGTCCCCTTCTTCTTGTGCACTTGGGTCGCCTTCTGGGGTTGCTCCTTCGGGTGCCTCTTCTTCTTTCGGGGCTGCTCCTTCTCCTTCTTGTGGCGCGGTCGCTGGTGCCTCTTCTTCTTGCGGTGGGGCTGGTGCGTCGCCTTCTTGTGCAGCGCTGCGGGGGCTGGTGCCTCTTCTTCTTGTGCAGCTGCTGCTGGTGCTTCTGCTTGTGCTGCAGCTCCGGCAGGTCCCTCGTCTTCTTGTAAGGGGGCTGGTGGCTGGGCTGGCGGGTCTCCTAGGGGCTGCTTCTTCTTTGGGGTTGGTGGCTTGGACGGGGACATCCTCATGGTCTTTGGCTCGGGGCAGAGGTCCACAATTTCACCGGGCTCGTACATCTCCCACCCCGACTGCCATTTGTCCAACTCCTCATACGCTTTGCTGTTGGCGGAGAACACCTGGCAGCTGGGCATGAACTCCGACCAGTCGTCCTCTTCCTCCTCCTCCTCCCCTTGTTGGCTGGGGCTCCACTGATCGTTGGCAATGATGACGGCCACGTGGTCCTGAGGGGCCCTCTTGGCCCCTGCTGGCTTGATTTTTGGCTCCTTCCACAAACCTCTGCGCGATCGCAGTGGTGCAGTAGATGATCCACCGAGGCTTGTAGCCGTCTTTGTAGGACCAATCTCGGCGCTGCATGAGCTCATCTCTTGCCACCTTGTCCGCGTCGGCTTTGCTCTGCTGCTTGGCCTTGGGAGCCGTACTGGGTGGGGTCGAACGGCATGGACCTCCTTGTTGTTGTGGCTGGTCTGGGACTGGGACAGGCTGCTTCGGTGCTGGCTTTGATGCTAGCTGCGGCTGGGGTGCCTGCTGCGGTGCCGTCCTGCTTGCCTGGAAAGAGTGGCGCAGAGGCATAGCACACGCAATACAGGGCATAGCACGCGCAACAGAACGCATAGCACGTGCAATGACACTGATAGCGTGCGCTGCATTACTTTTTCTGCTTTCTCCTCTTCTGCTTTCTTCCGTCTCTTCTCCTCCTCTTCCTTCTCCTTCTTCTTCCTCTTCTCTTCCTCTTCCTTCTCCTTCTTCTTCCACTTTTCCTCCTCTTCCTTCTCCTTTCTCTTCCTCTTTTCCTCCTTTTCCTTCTTCTTCTTCTTCGCTTCGTCCTCTTTCTTCTCGGCCTGTTCTGCTTGACATTGGACTCCCTGTGCCACCTGTGCCATCAGCTGCTGGTCGGCAGTCTTCTGGGCAGGAACCTTGCCAGGCAGGTGTGTGGGCTTAGCGGTGTGAGAGGTCGAGATGGCTGGTGGTAGGTGGCTCGTGGCTATTGGCTCCCCGGAACGCTTCTTCTTCTACCTTGGGACTGTCACGGATTCCGTCTACGCAACGGCAAAGGCGTCGGCCCAGTCTACCTCCAGCTCCTCCATCTGCCGCTTAGCCCGGGCCAGCACCGGGGAGGGGCCTTGCTCCTTCCATCCATCAAGCCAGTCGGCCGCATGCTTGGACTGCCCGGCAATGTTCGCGGGCACGCTGATCATCAACGGCCTTCTGCGGGATCCGAGGCACAGGAGCTGGTCGAAGCTGCCCACCTACCTGACAATACGACAGACGGTGGGGCAGCAGCACGCGCAAACAATCTCATCGCGCGTGCTACAGCAAATGGAGCGCGCGCAACAATGTCAAAAGCGCGGGCAATGGCAAACATAGCGCGTACCTGTGCCTGTGCCTGTTGTTGTTGTTGTTGTTGTTGTTGTTGTTGCTGTTGCTGGGACATCTGCACCCGCTGCTGCTGCTGGAGCAGCGGCTGTCTTGGTTGGATTTGCTGCTGCTGCTGCTGCTGCTGCTGTTGTGGGCTGCCGACTTCCTGGGCTGTAGCCTGCACTTGCTGCTGCTGCATTTGCTGCTGCTGCTGCAATGGCAGTGGGCCAAAGAGCACTTGCTGCGCTTGGCCCACTGGAAGACTGCCGCGCACCGGGGAGCCCAAGGTGGGCGACCCACCGGGGAACAGCATGGGAGACAGCTGCTGTGAGGCAGCTCGTAAAGGGGACTGCGGCGCAGGCCACAGAGGCTGCGTTGGGGAGAACTGGGTCAGCGTCTGGGACAGCGTCTGCGGAAAACAAGACACAGCACGCGCAACGAGGACTTGCGTAGTGCGCACAACGAGACAGGTAGCATGCACAAAAAGAGCGCAGCACGCGCAACGGAAACAGTAGTGCGCACGGCGAGAACCTGTGGCTCCATGCTCCACGGCGTCGTGGACGGCTGCTGCAGTTCCGGTTGTACACATGCATGTGGCGGTGGTTGGGGTGTCGCACCAGCTGCTGTGGCCCCTGCAGCAGTTGTTGGCGGTGCTGCAGGAGGCGGATACCCCCAGCCCACGGACTGCATGGGCAAGAGGGTTACAATAAAGTACCCCTGTTCCAGCAGTAATACAAAAAGGAAAATGCCGTAACACAAAAATAGAAAACACCAAAAAAAACGGACAGAAAAGGAACAAACCTCTGTGTCTGTCAATGCTTTTGCAATTGGAGGCACATTTGAAGTGCGTAGTTTTAGAACGCTACTTCCAATTGTATATCGCGATTTCAAGGGTTCCGGCGCTTGAAAACAGCATAGCGTGCGCGATAGTGGACATTGCGCACACTAGATAACATGTAGCGCGCTATAAAACAAATAGCGCGCGCTACTACAGTTCCTCATCCGCAAAATGTGCCCTAACGTCGTCAGCCAATTTTTGTGCATTGCACAGGTTGCTTCTGGAGGTCCCATTCCACCTTCGTACTTCAAACTACAGGAGCAGACGCTCATTAACCTGCCTCAGGATCTTAATGCGGCGCGACACGAGGCTTCCTGCCCCCCCACCTCCATCACAAAAGGAGGACCAAATGTCCTTCAGCACCCTGTTGCTCCCTTCCAAAGATCCCCTGAAAACATTCCTAGGCCATAGGGCCGTATGGCCTGAATAGTGACTGTAGCATTGTGCAACATCCAGTTAATATAACGTGATCGCCGGTTCGGGTCGAAACCGCCTTGGACCAAATTGAGTGTCCAATTCAATTAGGAAGCATCTTCGGAAAATATGCGTTATGTTGGTCTTGTTGTTGACTGAGTCTATGCCTAATCGTTCTGATTGAATGCCGACTCAATTTGCCATGAATAGGTTCATTCCAAGGTCAACATGTCCATATATGACTATGGTGAGTTCAAGGATGGTTCTCCTCTCCTCATAAGTGATTGAGGCTTGTGAACGCCTCAATTGGGATTCGAGAGAATGGAATGGGTGTTGCATACCCCAACTACCCCAAAGAATTCATTCTTTGATTTCGATTTTTCAATCCACTTTTTCTATCTCCAAAACCATGTCGAGTTGTGATGGACAATTAATTGTACATCAACATGGGACTATGTTTGACTCCCATGTTTCATGGACCAACCCAACTCCCTTTAGGCTTGGAGATACATTACCAAGCAAATGGCCATTTTCACCGTTTTGTCCATTGTGCACCATAATGGCAAGGTTATATCTGTTAGTCTTTTTTGGGTTGACACATATGCTTTGCACAACATTAACATTGGACTATGGGCAACATTTATTGTTGGTATTTCATTTCAGCTTCGCTCATGCTTGGTGATCAATTCCAAATAATGTTTTCACTTGGACATAAACTTGAGCCATTTTGATTACAATGCATTTGCAAGAATGCATTTGATCTGAATATGTCCCCAAGCCCATCAAGAGTTGAGGGCTGCCTTTCTAGGAGCAATCGCTCCATGATGCATGTGCATCGTGTGTGTGTTGTGCCCTCTTCCCCACTCACGGGTATTAAGATATTGACATTCTGATGATGTCATTTCCAATCAGTTGCTTCCATCATATGGTAGTGATGTACACCCCTCAACCTTTGTCAAGCTTCAATGGTTTGGTGGCCTAAACCGTGTATAGTTCGTGTGCTTTCACCACTCTCTGTCTCCCTTCATTTCGTTCTCTTATTGTTGTGGATGTCTTTTCATAGGACCTCAATCGTGCACGTTATTGCATCATGAGGGCGTGATGGAGCAACTCAACTCAGGTTCATCGAGGTTGTGACTAAGGTAACTTGGCACTCAAGGACTCAACCCACACAGCCCACACATCCATCCATTGGGCATAGTTCCGGACTCCTCCTGTCGCGCGCGCTGCGCCCTGTTGCCAGATAGAAATAACAAGATAAGTAAAACTGGACCAAAAAACCTTTCTAAATAGCTGAAAATAAAGGTAATTAGCATAAAAAACGCGTTAAACCGCGACCGAAAACCTTTCGGGCTTGAAGAGGTGAATAGTTAACAACGTAAGCACCGTACCGAGCTTAGGAGTACAGCGCCATACCTCTCGCCCTCTAACACGCCGTGTAGGTAAAGAAAAACGCTTCGCGAGCAGCGCGTAAAAACCGAAAAATATTTTTCTAACACGCTACGCCCTTCGTCTCGCATTCTTTCTCTTCCTTTGTCGTTCTCCATGTACCTTCCCTCCCACCTTTGTGCCCGTTACTGCAGATTAGGCGGCATAGAAAACGACTAGGCAAAAAGTGCGCGACGCAGCGCGTTGTAACACAACCGGAACGTTTTTAGGGCTTAAGTAGGTAAACCTAAATCGCTGTAAGCGCCGTAACAAACGAACGAACAAAACAACGTGTCCCTCGATCGTCTGTGTGCCCAACAGTTAGCGAAAACGACGTCGCGAGCAGCGCGTAAAACAAGAGAAAAGTAGGCTAACAAGTTACGTCCCTGCACTCGCTCCCTCTCGCCCTTCTTAGCACGCTCCATGTACCTCCTCCTCTCGCTTCCGCCCCACCCTCGTTGTGTTTGCCCCCTTTTCCCTGCAGGTGTCAAGAGGTTTCAAGAGCCTTGCGCATCACTGGAGCAGCAAGGCCAAGAAATGAATAAGTCAACCAGGCTAGTTTGTGGTTATGTTGCATGCAGGGTGGGCACGGAGCACACAGCACGACACCACAAGACACAGCACGTGTAGGCAGGAGACAGTTTTTCTGTTTTTGAAAATGCACGGAGGTAACCGCGCACACAGCGCAACACCACAGGGCACCAGTAGCGCAACGGACAGCAGCAAAAAACAGCACACACCACAACACAGCGGCAAAAAACACACAGCACAGCGCACACAGCACAGGGCAGCACAACAAAGCGCCACACCAAACGGCACAGCACCCCACAGCAGGGCACAACACCCGAGGGCAGGGCACAGCACGCAACAGCACCAAAAAAGCGCGGTAAAAAACAAGCACAGCACCACGCAAGCACCACAGTGCCCAATGGCACTGCACCGCACGAAACAACACGACGCAAGGCAGCGCAGCACAGCACCGAGGAACACAGCACAACACACAGGAACACAGACCCCGCAAAACCGCCAGACACAACACAAACGGCACAGCACAGCGCACCAAGACACCACACCCCAAGGCGAGGCACAAAACACAGCGGCACAGCACAGCAAAGCACAGCACGCAGCAAAGCACACAGCACCCGAGGCACCGCACAGCACCCGAGGGCACGCCACGGCACGAAGCGGCACCACACACCGCGAGACAACGCAGCGCAGCACCACCCCCACAGCACAGTGCACAACAGCACAGCACACCACAGCACAACACGACACGACACGGCCCAGCACAGCACCAGGGGGCACAGCACAGCACACAGCACCGCCACCAGGACGAGACAAGCCACAACGAGGACGGCACAGCGCGGCGCCACCAGACACCACGCCCACCGGCGCAGCACAGCACACAGCAGCAAACAACAGCGCAGCACGGCACAGCACAGCACGGCACACAGCCAATAGCACAACGCCTACGGACACCAGACGACACAAAGCACACCACAACAGCACACAGTAGGAAAGCACAGCACAGAGCACCAAGACGCAGCACCCCAGCGACCGCCACAGTGCACGACGACACAGCACAGCGTCCCCGATCACGGCAGAGCATGCGTCAGGGCGCAGCCGCACAAGGAAACACATCGACACGACACGGCACACAGCACCCCGAACAACACAACACAGCAAGCAGCAACACAGGAGAACAAAGCACAGAACAAGGCAGCACAGCACGCCACCACCAGCTGGCACAAGGCAACAGCAGGAGGACCCCGAAGCACAAAGCCGGGGGGGGGGGGGCAAACAGCCCAGCGGCGCACGAGAAGGCAGAAGGAGAACAGAGGAAGGCAAGCGGCAGGGCGACGACAGCCGCGAAACACAAACCCGGGGGAGGGGGGGGTGAGCAGGAGGCGCCAACAATTGGCCACCCGGCGCAGATCAAGCACAAGGCACAGAAAGGAAAGAGAGGACAAAGGAAAACGCGGAGCAAGACGCCAGGGGCCGGAAAACGAAAAGCCCGGGAAAGGCGGTGGGGGGCAACAGCCGCCGGCAGGCGCGGCGACACCTCGCGGCAAAGGGGGGGCGGAAGACAGCAAGCGGAGGGTTGGGGTGGGGTAGGAGGCAGGGCGCAGCAGCAGGCGGCACCACACAGCAAAGCAGGGCAAGGAACCACGCAGACACAAGAAAGCAGAGGGTGAGCAGGGGAACATGAGCGGCAGGGCGACGACACCCGCGAAACAAAAACACGGGGTGGCGCACCACACACACTCGGGAGGCTGGCCCGTCCGTCCCCGCCAGGACAAAGGGGTGGCGCACCACACGCGCTCGGGAGGCCGGCCTGTCGGTCCTGATGAGGCACACCCAACAGACACCCAACACCGGACGACACCCGCCGTAAGGTGGCGGAGACAACAACGAACGAACAAAACAAGCCCAGCAACGAGCCGGCCAAAACACCAAAACCCGAACACACCGACACAGCACGCCCCACCATTGGGGGGGCCACAGACGACCACAACACACCCCACCATGAGGGGGGCCACACACCAACGCAACGCGCTCAACCATACGGGGGGCCACGTACCAGCACACACAACACAACACCACACAACACAATACACCACACCCCAACGCAGCACGCCCCACCAAGAGGGGAACCACACCCCAACGCAGCACGCCCCACCGGGAGGGGGGCCACGGACCACCACAACACACAACACAAAGCCGGGCAACACAACACACCGCACGCAAACGCACCACGCCCCACCATGAGGGGGGCCACACACCGGCGCAGCATGCTCCGACACGAGGGGGGCCGCACACCACCACACCACACAACAAAACACAAGGCAAGACAGCCCGACCAAAGGGGGGCCCCACACCACCACGACACGCCCCACTATGAGGGGGCCCACACACCACCACAACACACAACGTCCAAAAACACAACACACCGCATCCCAACGCAGCACGCCCCACCATGAGGGGGGCCACACACCAACGCAGCAGGCCCGACCACGAGGGGGACCACACAGCAGAACGACACACAACGCCACACAACACAACACACCGCACCCCAACGCAGCACGCCCCACCATGCGGAGGGCCACACGCCAACACAGCATGCCCCACCATGAGGGGCACCACCACTACACACAACACAAAGCCAGGCAACACATCACCCGCAACCCAACGCACCACGCCCGGCCATGAGGGGGGCCGCACACCGGCGCAGTATGCCCCACGACGAGGGGGGCCACACACCACGACGCAACACAACACGACACCACACAACACACCGCACCACGACGCGACACAACAAAACACAACGCAGCACAGCCCCACCATGCGGGGGGCCACACACCAACGCAGCATGCCCCACCACGAGAGGGGCCACACACCAGCACCACACACAACACACCGCACCGCAACGCCACACCAAACATTGCAACGCAACACAGCCCTACCATGAGGGGGGCCACACACCAACGCAGCACGCCCCGGCATATGGGGGGCCACACACCACCACACACAACACAACACCACACGAAACAACACACCGCAGGCCCCACGCAGCACGCCCAACCAAGAGGGGGGCCATACACCAGTGCAGGACGCCCCACCATACAGGGGCCACACACCACAACGACACACAATGCCACACAGCACAACCCACGGCACCCCAAGGCAGCACACCCCACCATGAGGGGGGCCACACACCACCACCGGACCACACAACGCAACGCAACACAACACACCGCAACGCAAAGCAACACAACACAACACACCATGCCCCACCATGAGGGGAGCCACACACCAACGCAGGCAGCCCCACCATGAGGGGGCCACACACCACCCCACACACGATGCCACATAATACAACACACCGCATCCCAACACAGCACGCCCCACCGTACAGGGGGGCCACACACCAACGCAGCACGCCCCACCATGAGGGGGGCCACGTACCACCACCACACCACACAATGCACCACAACACAACAAAACACACCGCAACGCACCACGACACAGCACAACATAACATAGCCCCAACATGAGGCGGGCCACACACCACCACAGCACGCCCCACCATGAGGGGGGTCACACACCACCACAACACACAACGCCGAACAACACAACACACCGCACCTCAACGCGGCACGCCCTACCATGCGGAGGGCCACACACCAACACAGCACACCCCACAATGAGGGGGGCCACAGACCACCACACCAAGCAGCGCAACGCAACGCAACACAACACAACATACCGCAACGCGGCACGACACAACACAACACACCACAGCCCCACCATGAGTGGGGCCAGACGCCGACGCAGCATGCGCCTCCGTGAGGGGTGCCACACACCACCACACCACGCCCAGCCCAGGAGGGGCCACGCGCCACCACGCCACGCCGGTAACATGCAGAGGACCATACACCACCACGCCACACCCCACCAAGAAGGGGGGGCAAACACAAGCTCAGCATGCCCCACCATGCGGGGGGCCACGAAGCACCACACCACGCCCCACCATGAGGGGGGCCACACACCACCACACCACGCCCCACCATGAGGGGGGCCACACACCACCACAACACGCCCCACCGTGGAAGGGGGGCTTACACCACCAGAACAACCGCAACCGACCGCCGCAGGCCCCACACACCCGCCAGCAGGACAAGCCGGCCCTCAGGCAGCGCACACGACGCCACAGCAACAAAACCGGCCACGCGTAATGCTGGCAACAACACAACAACCACACACCCATACACGACGAACGCATAGCCGGCCAAACCAATGCGGGCAACAGCGTAACCCCCAACAAGCCGCCCACGTGCGGCTACGACGACGCCAAACGAACACAAGGCGCCGGCTACACCCCGGTCGCAGCACAAAGAGCCCCGCATCCAACATGCCAGCCGCGACAAGACCTAGACCACGACGACTCGCGCGGGCCTTCACACGAAGAACCCAATTGAGCCCAGGACGCGACAGGGCTGGCAGCAGCAGTAAAGACCCAACGACGAACAAGCCGACCATGAGGCCGCTAACACAACCATGCACCAACCAAACCGCTGCAGCAGCAACGACGCGACCATAAACAGACCACACGCAAGCCGGCCAACACCCGACCGGCCAGGCATGCAAGGGTCGAAACGGGAACGGCGTCCCATGGGCTGGCGACAACATGCTGCGCCACGCCCGCCGACCGCCATACCCACGAACACAACAGAACACCACAACTCTACCATCACGAACCCGACCAACCACCATTAACAAACTACACAACACTACACTTGTACACACCAAGACGCGACTAACCGGCACCGAAACAGATCTGCCAGCTACACAAACAACATTCGGCTATACGACCACCGATAGCAGCGCGACGGAACCCACGCAAACCAACCCGGCCATGAGGCGGCCAAGACAACCGCACACCAACCACACTGCAGCTGCAGCCGCGACCTGACCGTAAACAGACCACACGCAAGGCGACCAACATGGAACCAGCCAGGTGTGCATGGGTCAAAACGGGAACGGCGTCCAACGCGTTGGCCACACCATGGTTGGCCACGCCCGCTGACGACCATACCCACGAACAAAACAGAACACCGTGACTCTACCATCACGCAGCCGACCAACCTACATTGAAAAACTACACCGAACCATTCAACAACCGACGAACCAACCACAACGACCTACTCCGAACCGGCAGCCCCCCGGGAGAGCGCAAGCTCGACCGAGTCAGGAGGCGTGAGTGTGCGCCACGGCATGCGAGTCCCGTAGCACGTGCTTCTTCAAGTCGCCTCACGCCTACTGATAACCAACCCAGGTAGGGGTTCCTACAGGACAGGGCCTTTGGCCTGGCTCCGGGCCCCTGGGCCCCAGAATCCGGAGGTTGATGAGGATGTGCGATGGGACCCTCCCCCACGTATCATCCGCCCGAAGGAGAGGAATGTGCGACTTTGGTCGAACATGGGTTACCACTCTGGGCAGAACCCGCAGTAGGGTACTGCTTGCGGCGACCGCGCCCTTCCTCCATGTGGGGGAGCCGCTTTGTGGGGGCACGTGCAGTAGGGCCGTAGGCGGGTGAGCAAAAGCCCCTTGGTAAGACCCCCTGCGGGGCAACCTTAGTCCCGAGTCGACCTACCTACCTACCTGCCTGCTGCTGCTGCTGCTGCTGTTGTGCGCTGCCGACTTGCTGGGCTGTAGCCTGCACTTGCTGCTGCTGCATTTGCTGCTGCTGCTGCACTGGCAGTGGGCTGAAGAGCACTTGCTGCACTTGGCCCACTGGAAGACTGCCGCGCACTGGGGTGCCCAAGGTGGGCGACCCAACGGGGAACAGCGTGGGAGACAGCTGCTGTGAGGCAGCTCGTAACAGGGATTGCGGCATGTGCCACAGAGGCTGCGTTGGGGAGAACTGGGTCAACGTCTGGGACAGCGTCTGCGAAAACAAGACAAAGCACGCGCAACGAGGACTTGCGTAGTGCGCACAACGAGAGCGTAGCACGCCAAACAGAAACAGTAGTGCGCACTGCAAGAACCTGTGGCTGCATGCTCCACGGCGTCGTAGACGGCTGCTGCAGTCCTGGTTGTACAGCTGCATGTGGCGGTGGTTGCGGTGTCGCCACAGCTGCTGTTGCCCCTGCAGCAGTTGTTGGCGATGCTGCAGGAGGCGGATACTCCCAGCCCACAGGCTGCATGGGAAAGAGGGTTACATTAATGTACCCCTGTTCAAGCAGTAATTCAAAAAGGAAAATGCTGTAAGAAAAAATTGAAAAAACCAAAGCAAACAGACAGAAAAGGAACAAATCTCTGTGTCTGTCAATGCATTTGCAATTGGAGGCACATTTGGAGTGCGTAGTCATAGCACGCTACTTCTGATTGTAAATCGCAATTTCAAGGGTTCCGGTGCTTGAAGACACCATAGCGCGCGCGATAGTGGACATTGCGCGCACTAGATAACATGTAGCGCGCACTATAAAACAAATAGCGCGCGCTACCACAGTTCCTCATCCGCAACTTCTGCCCCAACGTCGTCAGTCAATTTTTGTGCATTGCACAAGTTGCTTCTGGAGGTTTGCATTCCACCTTTGTACTTCAAACTACAGGAACAGACCCTCATTAACCTGCCTCAGGATCTTAATGCGGCGCGACACGAGGCTGCCTGCCCCCCCACCTCTATCACAAAAGCAGGACCAAATGTCCTTCAGCACCCTGTTGCTCCCTTTCAAACGATCCCCCGAGAACATTCCTAGGCCAAAGGGCCGTATGGCCTGAATAGTGACTGTAGCATCGTGCAACATCCAGTTAATATAAGGTGATCTTTTTGCGGAACACACTCACCTCTGGAAAGCCTGGGCAACCTCTGGAGCCTGCAATGCTCCCTCTTCCAACATTGTGCCATACATGTCCCCCAGTAGTATGTACATGGCAACCACTACTGTGTGCATCCTCATGTCAGCCCCAAGGAGGGGGGCCCGGTCCTCCCAAACCTTTAGAAGCCACCAACTCTCTTCCCCATCTGGCTCTGCCGTCCCCTGTAGTGCTATGTGACAACCCGACCTGTGAAGAATAGCCTGAACAGAGACCCTAGTACTTGGACGCACAGACTTGGCCAATCTGCGTACCAAGGCAGTGACCTGCCTCCCTACAAAAATCAGAAAGTGCAGAACACATGGTATGAGGTGACGCCACCTCAGAGGCACCTTCCACAACTTGCTCTGGACAACACCAAATATATCCATGGGCCTGCACTTGGCCCCAGGTGTAATAGGCCCTAGCAACTGCTCATCTCGCTCGGTGGTTCCATCCACATCCTGTTGCAACCATGTTGCAGTGGACTTGCACCACGTCATGTAAGTGAACAGACTACCTGCCATCCAATGTGTAGTGAAACCCGACAACCGACGCAGCCAAGGGCTATCTGCAATAGTGTTGGCTTTCCCCCTTTGGGTTACCCCCCACGGCATCGGTCCTAAGACCGATCCAAGCCCCCCACACACACAACATACCCTTGGGATGGGATGCAGTAGATCCTAGGGGTGTTGAATTACTCCTTTTCTGGCCTGGTGCGCGCGCGACATAAATCGCGATCAGGCTTGAGCCTACAGAGTTTTTTTTTCCACTGCTGATTTCTGTGGGTCTGAATTTACGGGATCGTGGATTTCTGTGGTTTTAGACCCATACAATTTGATTGGTGCTCTTGGTTTGGTGTGAGGGGCTGATTGTGCCGTTCACACATTTTAGACGTCAGCCACACACGAATCTTTGTCGCCGTAGCGTTGCTCGTTGTGTAGAGTACTCAATTGTGTCGCTTTGGTATTAGTAAAAAACTGAGTATCCATTTGTTGTGCTCTTGTTTGTATGTTTACTTATCTATTTCATAGATAAGTATAAGATGACATTATGTAAGGTTCATTGTTCGAATGTTATGTGATACTCTATGTGAGAGAACGTCAACAAGGATCAAGACCAAGTGTGGAAAGTGTCTTTGCTCGCCTTTGTCATTGTGCATTTACTTTGATTGAGATTTGTGGTGTCCATCTAGGTACTGTGCTAAAGAATAGACATACTTGGTCATTGGCAAGTTGGAATTTTTGGATTTTGAGTTCACAACGTTCGAAATATATTATTGGGAGAAAGGTATTTGACTTGACCAACATGGAAGATCCTTACAATCTTATACTTATCTTATGGTGGAGATGGATGGAATTGACTTCTTGCTCTTTGCCAAGACGACATTGGTTTGGTGAAGGTTATCACTCCTTCTTGCACTTCCCCCAATCCATTCTTGGCGAAATATTTGATTCGAAAAAATTCCTGAAGGTCATCCACGCCCTCCTCAAAGGTCGCTCGACTCAAATTTACATGAGTTCGAATTTTTTTCGACCTCTATGACGACGACTTCTTGCTCTTTACGAAGACTACATGGGTGTGGTAAAGGTTATCACCCCATTTGCATTTGTTCATTTCTTGCACTTCCCCCAATCCATAGTGGGCGAACTATTTAATTCAAAAAAATCATTTTCTTGGACCCACACCCTATTTCGAGGTCGCTCAACTTGAATTTGCATGAGTTCGAATTTATCTCGACCTCTATGGCACATATTTTTATGCTTTTTGTTGGCCTTTTTTTGACATTTGTGGCCAATTTGCATGTGTGTACATTATGCATGTTCCCCCAAGTGCTACAGGTGAGGTTGTTGAGTTCAAAGAAAGTATTTTCCTACACTCACACCCTATTTCGAGGACGCTCAACTCGAATTTGCATGAGTTCGAATTTATTTGAACCTCTATCTCACACATTTTGATGCTTTTTGTTGGCCTATTTTTGCCTTTTTGGCCATTCCCCATGTGTGCACATTGTGTGTGTACCCCCAAGTCACACACCAAGGTGTGTAGACTTTGAAAAATTATGGAGTGTGTACAACTACCCTATTTGAGAGTCACTCGACTCAAATATGTTTGAGTTTGAATTTTTTTCGAATTTTATTGCATACTTTTTTGGGCTTTGTTTTGGTCATTTTTGACATATTTGGCTAGTTGTGACACTTCTTCACGTGTCACTTCCCCCAAATTTTTTTGGCCTCCGAAACTAAGCCCAGATAAATTCGACAAAGGGGCACACACACTATTTCGAATATGCCCCACTCAAATATGCATTGTTCCTCAATTGTACATATCTTTGAGATTTGTTTTGGCCATTTTTGACATTTTTGGCCGTTTGTGGCATTTGCTCACGTGTCACTACCCCCAAATTACTTTGGGTTGGGAAACGAAGCCCAATCAAATTTAACAAAGGGGCATACACCCTATTTTGAATATGCCCCACTCGAATATGCATGATTTCGAATTTCTTTCGAGCTCCATTGTACAAATTTTGAGGCTTTGTTTTGGCCATTTTTGACATTTTTGGCCAATATCAACATGTATTGATATGCTACACCCCCCAGTGTTTTTTGGAGTGGTGCATCCAGCCAGGAAAAAATTCGAAAAGGGATCATGCACCCTATTTCGCATGTGCTTGACACAATTATGCACATGGTTCGAATTCATATGAGTGCATTGACCCATTTTTCTAATGATTGTTTTGGTCACTTTTTGGCACCTTTTGATCTATATTTGGGCCATGGTGACCAAATTAACATATCAACTTATCCATTGCCCCTATTCTGAGGATGCCGGTCGCGATAAGAATAGTGGTGAGGCTTCAGAGAATGCGAACGACCCTTGAATTTCGTTTTTGTGTTAATTTCACATGCTTTCTCCTTGACCAGCCTACTCACCGCATACACTCTTTGTGATTCTTTCCTCAACCTACTACATGCTCAAGGAGAGGTTTCTTTTTATCATCAAGGACTGTATATTAGAGGATGATCCCTTGGTTGAAGCCTTGTATGTACATGTGGGAGTGTGGTATGTGTTTGGACCTAACCTTTCCGATTTACCTCCAAGTCTCGCGAGACCTCCTGTTTGTCACTATTTGTTCCCCCTATCTTTGGCAGGTAGGGCCCATCCTCTTTGGATGTGGGATGCCACATTTAAGTTGGTCTTCATTAATTTACTGGCGCGACTTGACTTTTCATGGACTCTACTCTCCCCTCAGCACACACACACACACACATACTCACATACACGTGTGTTTGCCCCTCCTAATCTTCTTGTGAGATGTCATTCAAGCTTGATGGCCCTCTTCCTCTTTGCCTTCTCTGCATATGTCGGGCACTGAGCACGGGGCTTGGTGACTGCATGGCGGGTTCGGGGAATGCCCACAACCTCCATTCCTACAGGGACCGGTGCTAAATGAACCATTCCTGGTGTCCCCCCGTTGAAGCCGATCTACGGGCACCTAGCTGACGTGTGATGTATGCAGGTTACAGGTGGTCATTCACCCCTCCTACACGGGAGCTGTCTGTAGAACAGGGTCAGGGGATCCACTGCACTTCGGCCGTGATGTGATGTGGAGCCGCCGACACACAAACAAATCAAGTCTTGGATGTGCATTGAGCTTGTCTGGTTTGGTGTATTCCTTTCCCCCTTAACCACCGATGTGTCCTACGCTCTTCTGCTTGGTCACATCCACACCAACCTGTATGGCTGTAGTTCCATACCAGCCCGGAGAGGGCCATGGCCCATCCTCACGGCCATAAAAGATATGAGGTTATGTGAGTTGTTGTCTTTTGGGTCCTAAGGGCCCGGGAGGGCAGGTGCGGGCCACGTGAGCTGTCTGTAGGAGCTAGGGAGCCCACTGCACATCGGCCGTGAGCCGTACCCCCCCCCCCCATGATGCGCGGTCAATATTTTTTTTTCCTCACTGGGTACCGCCGCAGCTGGCCCCCGTTAAGACGACCCACGCCACCGTCAGAAAAGATTTCTGGTATCCCTTGCTTGTTGTTGATAATGAAAACCTTGATTGCTTCTCAAAAGATGTTTCCCCAAAACTGCAAAAAGGTAAAGTCTACGAACAAGGAACACCAAAAACAGGATCAAAGTCAGAATTGTGATGATATTCTTCCAAATCAAAGCATTGTAAGCAAGGAGGGGCTGCATATAGACAAATGAGGAATCAAATATGCAACTCAAATGGTCTTAGGAACAAAACAAATGATTTTAAGTGAAACCTGGCATGACTCAGGCCTCCAAGATAGCACCATGCACTTCATGTGCACTCTTTTGGATGAAATGGACTTGGTTAGGACTCCGGGGCATAGGAGTTAGGCCAGACACAGGAAATGACTTGGCCAAGCAACTGAATTCAGAAACAGTTACAATCTCCAACCACAATAAGTACTAGGAACATTTGAGTATAAAGGTCCTCAGGTGGGAGATTACTAGGCTTAACCTACAAGGCCCAAGGCATGGAGTGCCTACTTTATTTTGGTATAACCTCCATGAGGGATGATACCTCCGCTCCTTTGAGTGGTAGGGGTGAATGTCGTGGGGGAGCTAGGGTTCTAACCTTAGTTGCTGAGAAAGTGTACTTAAAGCTTCATAAGAGAAACAAAAATGTTTAAGTGTTAGTCTCAGCACTTTCTTAAGCAAAAAGGGGGGCTGTAGCCTGGATCAAGTACCCCAGGAAAGACATGGTAGTGACGTTTTCTTACTCCCCCTGGAGTACTAGTTAGCTAAGCGAGTAGGACCAAGAAAAAAGGCTCGAATTACCCTGAAATTACCTCAGAAAATGGTGAAAACCTTCACAAAACCTCCCCATCATTTCAAAGAAGCTGTTCACACTGCTGGTACCCTTTAGAAACAGCCTGATGTACCGTGAATGATGTCCCTTCGAAGGAGCATTCCTCAAAAGTAGCTGGCATGAGCGTAAACCTTTGGAAAAACAGTTTTGGGGGCAGTGGAGTTTGAACCAATGACCTCCTCCCTAGAGTCTGCATTGCTACCCACTAGGGTATGATCGAACGCTCTAATGCGGACGGTCATCGCTGTATAAACAACGTATTTCAGTAATTGTCCTGACCAACGGCCAGCGCGGAGCAATACTCTTGATGGAGCCCACAAAACTCCAGGAGATGAAAAAAAAAGAAATGGGGACCAACAGGAACTGAATCCTGTGGTTTAGCGAAAGGTTGAGCGACCTAACAAGTCAAATCGCTAAAAAGTGACGATAAGACGTTAGAAATCGACATTTATAGGCCTAAACTCAAAGTCGCAGACAAGCGCAACAGAGCCGCGCCCAGAAAAGGGGTTAACGGCACTACAAGACACTCAAGTAGAGAGGTGTGTGCCACGCCTTGACAGAGAGAAACCAAGAATTTCTGCATGGTTGCATCAAAATTATTATAAAACATAGGGACAAACCTGAAAAACACCAACAAAAGGAAGAGCAGGCAAAAAATTCGCCTCTCAGGTATGCCAGTGTCATGACACACGTATGCATTGTGTTCGTCGTGGTCGTTCCGTTAAAACGTTAGGGTCGTCTTCGTCGTGTCTCCAGGGGGGTTGGGTGACTCCTGCATTCCCCCTGCACAGGTAAAAACAAGGTTGAAAGGTATGCTCGACGAACGGTGCACGTAGTGTGCACGTAGGGTTCGAGAAGATGAAGTGCTCGCAATGCATGTGCCGGATTTCGACATACACACGCTGCCACGCTTCCCTGTGCATGCACCCGCCTTCCCTTCTCTTCACAGGTCCATAGGAGAAGTGTGTGCTCGTGTTTGCGTCGTTTGTGCGTTAAAGTAGGGTTGTTTAAACGCTTAGGTTTGTTTTGCGTTCGCTTCACTTCGGCATTCACACGATGCATGGTGAGTAAGGTAGGTAAGCCCAGGAGGAGCTCACCTTTGGATTGAGTCAGTGTGGTTAGAGTGGTTTTGGTCTCGCCTCCCTTCCCTGCATGCGTGCACACGATGCATTAAAGGGACTTGACAGTAGGCCACGTGCTGTGCACGCGGTATGAACCCTTGCCAGGGTACCCAGGGCTTCGCCCTACGTTCCATAAGGGAACGGGCGAAGTCCTTAATCTTGCTTGCTTGCAACTGGGTTTGGGAACAGTGTGTTATAGGGCACACTAAGAAGCTTATAATACGTGGAGTGTGTCTTGGTTCCTCCGTCTCGAACCCAGTCGATTGGTCTCTGTTGTACAGGTGGGAGAGGTACAGGGTGATTGATGCAAGCAGCAGCTGCCTTCGGCGGCTATCCCATTTTTCCGCCCCAGCTAAACAGGGGCGCTGATCATAAACAAACAAATGGGAATATTGAATGTCATCGCCGAGATCAACACATACTACACGCCTTGCACACAGCACTCCTTCCCTCTAGGCCCTGGCAGAGAAACGCGCAAGGGCGTCTCTGTCAGGCCACAGTCGCCTAGTGGCACTGTGTTCGCTTGTGGTTTCACAGGGGGGCCATTAGGGCTCATGAGACCTTTGCCATCGGAACGGCCAGTAGACTGTGGGTGTGGGAGTGGTAGTCCTGCGTGGGGGCTTGAGCCAGTTGCAGTAGGGCTCGCCCACAAGGATGGTGCCACTGTAGGCTGTGTAGGACCTGTAGTGCGTGTGTCACTGTCCCAACCGTTTCCTGCAATTTTAGCAGGTTTGGTGGGCTGTGGCAGTGGTTAGGTCAGTGTTTTGACCACTGAGCAAAATGGCGTTTTCATGCCTTCATAGCTTTTGGCCACCCCTCCCTTTAGTAGTCAGGTAGGTAGGAAAACAATACCTGGATTAGTACGCCGGGTATTCCCTGAAGGTTTTGCGCCAGCACAGAAATTGGGCGCATAGGGGAGGGGAGATCCGGGGCGTACCCCGTGGCATCAATGAGACAACCCTCCAGGTTTAGCAAGCGTGCAGACTTGGGTATAATTAGGACACCACTTCTGCAACTTACTCTTAGGACCTAAGGCATAGCACACTCACACATACCTAGGCAGACATGTATAGCGACCAGGTTAGGAAGGGTAGAACCCCATGGGTCTGGACCAGTTAGGGGTCCTAACTGTAGGAACGCTTGTCCCCAAGGAGGGTGCACAAACGTTGCTTGTCGTTTTCCCCTGGTCATTAGAATAGCTAGCCACCGTTCATCGTTGGATCCCCGAGGTCATAACATCAGGGCAGGTCCCATTGCACACATGGTCAACAAGGCAAACACTCGCTAGTTGGCTGCAAACCTGATAAGCGGCCATCTGGCTCACGCTGGTAACCATAGGCATGGGACTGCAGGGCACAGCCACGGTTGGTGTAGTGCTCAGGGTGCTCACCGACCCTGGGAGGTTAGTTCCTCTTCTTACGCTGGGACAGGGTCTCAGCACGGGTTAGCAACTGCCCCTCGTTGTTCTCAACGAGGTATGAACGAAGGATGGGGTTGATACTCCCATCTGGCTGTATGAAGGCTGACATAGGCTCCCAGGTAGCCTCTGATAGCCCATAGCCATCCCACAGGGTCAGGAACTTCCAGCCCTGTTTATACTCGTGGCGTGCAATACCTGCAACCATGTAGTAGCCATCGACTGCCATTTCCTCCGCAGTCATCTCCTCGAGTTCGTCTGCCTCCTCAGGGGTGGCAGCGTTCTCTAGGTCGACACGCTCGACCTCACAGTCAGACAAGCGCCACTCATCCCACGATACTTCATCAGGGGAGTGGTTGTGTCTGAGTTGCTTAGGAGCACACAGCAGCTCCCCACCTAGACGAGGGCTGCACCTCGCATGGATCCTGGATCCATCTATCCTGATAGTACGATAGGGCCCAAAGTAGGGGTCCTGCAAACGGTTGCAGGGCCATGTGGGCAATTGTGAGTGGTGTACAAGCACCAGGTCTCCTACCTTGAAACTGGCAGGACGTCTCGTGGAATTACGCCGGGTTAGTTCGTGTTCTCGAACGCGTTTCAGGTTAGCTCTGGCCCTGTCTGCCAGGTCCCGCCGGTGCTCCAGCCAGTCCCCAACTGGGCTCTTATAGTCTTCGGGGAAAGAGGTTTTGAAAAACCACGCAGGATGCCCCCCACGGAACAGTTCGTGGGGGGTATAGCCGGTTAAAGAACTCTCTTGAGAGTTCATGGCCAGAACGGCCCAGGGCAACAGGCGTACCCAATTCTTGGTGCGCTCCTGTTTCATCAGAATCGTCAGATTCTGCTCCACCACACAATTCTGTCTCTCAGAAAGAGGGTTAGACGTGTGCGTGTATGGTACACCTGTGGTTATCTGGACGTTCAGGGCATCCAGCACTCGCTTGTACCAACCGGTATCACTCCAGATGTGTACATCTTCATCGGAGTGGATCTCCTTAGGCGCCCCATAGGGCTCAAACCACTCCTCCACCAGGATCTTCACAGTCTGCTCTCCTGTGATCTTCTTGTTGCAGGGGAAAGCACGTGTGAAGCGGGTTAGACCACAGGTGACCACCAAACAACTATCATAGCCACCAAACGTAGGCAGACGGTGGATGAGATCCGCGTACAACAGGGAGTTAGCACAGTAGGGTATGGGGAGACTGCAGACCAGTCCTCTGTCACGTGAGTCGCTCTGTTTGCTGGCGTGACAGTCACAGGAGTCCACTGTGGACTGCATACGGGCACGTAGTTCAGACTGGGTTAGTCGGCAGTAGAAACGCTCACTGAAGAAAGCAGCAGACCGGTTGCACCCTGTGTGCCCGGAGCTGTGGTGTGCCCACTGCAGACAGCCGTCCAGTCGTGCCTCAGGCACAACTATGCGGTCCTCATAGTATAGGTACTGGTTATCTTTATACCAGCGGTCGCCATCTATTAGGCGTGCCTCTAGGCCATCACTGAGGGTACTGAGTACACATTGATACTCAGCCTGGTAGTTCCCAGGCTCCAGCCCTCCAGTACACCTGCTGTACGCATGGATAGGTCCAGCTGGACATCCATACGTTGGAACGCCTCTTTGGCCAACGCTTCAGAGCTCTCGCCTAGGAGGGCGTCGGAGTTATTACGCGAGATGTAGTCAGCCATCTCGTTCTTTGTACCTTGTATATGATGGGCTCTTGCTCACAGAGCCATACAACAGGGTTAGTACCTAGAAGACGGGATCGGAAAGAGAGCACGAGCATCCCAGCCAGGAGTTCCTGGTCGTAGGTACTGTAGTTGGATCGTGCTTGATTCCACTTCCAGTTCCAGTGCCCCAGAGGCACCAGACGCGATTCATTGGCGGGATAGTCATGCTTCAGGGTTCCATCGCGGTTCAGACCTGCTGTGTGAAACTCGCAGTGCGAGAACTCATTGGAGTTAGGCTCCTGCCACTGGTATAGGGTACCAGCCCCCCTATGTCACACGCATCCGTGACGAGTATGGTCTCGCCCTTAGGGCGGGGCACGCCCAGGCAGTTGGTGGAAGATATTTTCCTCTTCAACTCCTGGAATCAGGCCTCCTCCTTGTCGGTCCACCGCCAAGGGTTGGTCTTCTTTATAAGGTCAGTCAGGGGGGCTGATGAGTATGTAAAATTGCGGATATGGCGTCGGGAAAAATTGCAGGCGCAAATAAAACTCCGCACATCGTGTAGACCCTTCTTAGGGTCGTCACGTATCTGCATGTCCTGTAGAGGCTGCATCTTAGACGCGGCTGGTTTCCACCAAGCATACCCCACGTCAAGCCCTAGGTACTCCATCTCCTCTCGCATAAACTCACACTTCTCGAGTTAGATGCGGAGATGCTTTTCCTGACAGACGGTGAAAAACTCTTGCAGGAGGAGGATATGATCCTCTTGGGTATTAGTACCCAGGCTCACGTCGTTGATGTGGGCCTCCATCTCAGCCCCGCGGGAAACCAGTTCCTGCACAAGGGGTCTACGTCTCAGGATATATAGGATTTTGTGCATCTGCTCCTGAAAGAGAGCAGGGGCATTCGCCACGGCTGCGAATGGATGCACTGACCGGGGAGTGGCGAAACGGGGAAGCCGGGGAGGGACGGGGCTCCGAGCCCTGTGAACCCGGGGGACTCCACCACCAGGCAGGAGGTGCGTCTTGGAGGGCCCGCCACTAGGACCCCGTGGGGAGGATATCACCTGGCCAGACCAGGTGGCCCCTCGGGGCCGAAAGGCGTCTAGTACCCGCAAAATCAAACCTCAAACCTCAAACCTCATTGGGGTTAAGCTCCTGCCACTGGTATAGGGTACCAGCCCCCCCTACGTCACACGCATCCGTGACGAGTATTATCTCGTTCTTAGGGCTGGGCACCCCCAGGCAGTTGGTGGAGGATATTTTCCTCTTCAACTCATGGAAACAGGCCTCCTCCTTGTCGGTCCACCGCCAAGGGTTGGTCTTCTTTATAAGGTCAGTCAGGGGGGCTGATGAATAAGTAAAATTGTGGATATGGCGTCGGTAAAAATTGCAGGCGCCAATGAAACTCCTCACATCGTGTAGCCCCTTCTTAGGGTCGTCACGTATCTGCATGTCCTGTAGGGGCTGCATCTTAGACGCGGCTGGTTCCCATCAGCCATACCCCACGTCAAACCCTAGGTTCTCCATCTTCTCTCGCATAAACTCACACTTCTCGAGTTTGATGCGGAGATGGTTTTCCTGACAGACGGTGAAAAACTCTTGCAGGAGGAGGATATGATCCTCCTGGGTATTAGTACCCAGGCTCACGTCGTCGATGTGGGCCTCCATCTCAGCCCCGCGGGAAACCCGTTCCTGCACAAGGGGTCTGCGTCTCAGGATATATAGGATTTTGTTCATCAGCTCCTGAAAGAGAGCAGGGGCATTCGCGACACCAAAGGGCATGACCTTCCAGCGGAAGACACAGCCCTTAGGGGTTACAAAGGCGAGCAGTTCCTGGGCTGCTCGGGTTAGGTCTACTTGCCAGAAGCCACTGCGCCTATCCATCTTTGTCTTGAATCGACTCTTAGGGATTCTCTCCAGGGTGTTCTCCATGTTGGGGATACTCCCTGAGTGGTTCTTGGTTTTTTTATTGACCTCCCCATAGTCAACGACCAAGCGCATAGCAGTGGACCCAGGTTTAGCAACCAGAAAACAAGGGCTACAATGGCGGGGGTAGTCTCCGTGCTCATACTCCTCGACAAGGCCAGCATCTATACACTCTTGGATCTGGCGTTTGATCTCGTCAATTTGGTCTTGTGGGGCGGGGTATGGACGCCGCCTCACTACCGACCCTTCAAACTCTGGTTTGAGTTTGAGGTCCATCTGGACCAGTTTCTTACAAGACAGGGGTGGGGGCAACGCTCCAGAAACCTCCTGATACTTGTGGATGAGCTTAGTGAGACGAGGGTCGAGATTCATGCTCTCCACTTTCTCGGAAAAATCCTCCTCAGCGCGCAGGTTACTCTTCCCTTTATCCTGCTTTTTTATACGCCCCACCGTTTCGGGGGGCAACTCATCCTCCCAGTCCTGGCGTTCCTGGGCATAGTGGAGGGAGTGTACCAGAGGGGTCTCAGGATCGGGGAGAGTCATCTCTTCATCATCCTCCTCGGACCAAATAGAGGTTTTCCAGGTCCTCTTGAGGAGGTCCAGGCGGGTCCGTCGCTCGATACCCTCAGCTTTAGCCCACAGGACCTGCTGTAGTTCCCGCTCATCATACCAAGAGACGGGGATGTCATTGGGTGAGGGTTTAGCGCCAGGTACCTGAGCTGAGGGGCCATCAGTGGCCCTCATAGAGAACACGGCGGGATCATTAGACCCACCAGGGGCAGACTCGCCGAGATCCACCTCTTCCATGAGCAACTGCGCTAGGAAAGCGCTATGCTTCAGTGTCAGAACCTCCGGGTTGACTTGGGGTATTACACTGGCGATATCGCTCAGGCGGTCGTCAGCATCAGCCAGCGGAGTAGAGACTGCTGGTTTCTCCGGCTCATCTGGGCACTCACCACTCGTAGTGGTAACCGAAGAGTACTCAGATCTCTTCTTGAGATGATGGAGGGTAAGGCCCTTGTTTTTGGCCATCAACTCCTTGAGTACAACCTTATCAAGGTCACTCACGGGCACGGGGTTTAGAGCACCATCTACGATGGATAGGAAACTGCCACATTTGAGGGGCGGGGATGGTCTCCTGAGAGTCCTCAGGGATGTAGATGGGACCGTTGGGCAGTTCAGTCCTTCCCACGGTCATTCGGTCCAAGAGGCGCCTCCAATAGGCGTGTTCACCTGTGGTACCCCAGTTTGGGCTGCACAGGACCACTCTCGCTCCTTCGTGGGCGATGTTGGCAATCACCTTGGCGAGCTGGGAGAAAGGGGGGTTTGCGTAGCTCAACCCCATTGATTTCCAGTAAAAGCGGTACGCATTGTTTGTGTTCCGCGAACAGTAGAGCTGCATCAGATGCTGTTCTTTACTCGCGAACAGTTCCACTTGAATTTCATTCAGGTCAAGCTGCAGGGCGGCCAGTCCATTTTCCAACACTGGCCGCACCAACTGATAGTTCTCAGTTCTGTAAGACCGGTTCACGTAACGTAGACCGGTTTCTTTTAGACCTGACAGCTCCAGAGGGACAGAGTGGAGGCCACTGCCAAAATCGCAGTGAAGGGCGTAGGGACGTTGCAAGAACAGCAACTTCACCTGGGGGTTGAAGCGCAGAAATTCAGTGCCAATGACAATGTCAAAGGCGTCGGTGTCAAGCACTTTGCAGTGCTGCGTCACCTCCTCACCGCCTAGACATACAGTCACATCGACCCCTCCCAGGGAATGGATGGTTCGACATTCCCCTACCCTTATGGCCAGTGTTTTGGTTTTCCGGATCTTGGCTTGTTTTAGCAATCTGCGGGCCACGATTGAGAGCGTGGCGCCGGTGTCCAAGACCGCTTTGTAAACCTGATCACCTATTTTGACGGTGATCCAGAAAACAAAATCTTCTTCCTCGGAGCTGCCCCCCTATTCCCCTTCAGGGAATTTCACTGCAACGCCCGCCACCTGCAGGCACTTAGAGTGCCAGTTGAGGCAGCGCTTCTTGGCGTTCTCGTTTCCCTTGTCAGCGCCACCGGCGCTGGGGGTAGAGGGTACGGTTCGCTTCTCCCCAGGCTGCTCACACTTTGGGATGGGGCCTGGTTTTCCAACTGTGGGGGGTGCAGAGTTCCTTCGCCCTCCTCCAGGGTTACCTCCGCTGGGAGTTCCCAGAGGGGTACTGCCTCCCCCCCCTTTACCGGCGTTCTTACGCCGTTCTTCCTCGGCCTTCTTTAGCTTCTCGGACTTGCGGCGTTCTATGTGCCACTCATCCTCGTAGTGCCTCGTCTTGCCGCAGTAGCCACACGTGATAGTGCAGCGGAAGTGGTCCTGGTGTTTGACCTCTCGACCATCCTTCGTCTTCTGCTTCCGCTGCAACTGGAGCATACAAGAGCTGCGTCCATCGCAGTCAGGGGCGTGACATGGTCCCCCCTTGTCGTCCGTAGGCTGGCAATAAAAAAGATTGGGGGCTCCCTTGCCTTTAGCGGGGGGGGGTCTCCTTCATATGCTTCAGTTGCCCTCCCTTACCCTTCCCAGGGTTAGAGTCGGGTTGTGGCGACCTCCCTTCTTGAGGCTCCTCAGCAGGGGCCTCCCTCCGCAGATGTTTGCGCAGGTATTTATCCATGTGAGAGTCCTTTTCTCTCGCCATGGCGAGTTGGATCAGAAGATCGACCAACTCATCGTAGGAATGAGTCCGGGATTTCCTCTCGGACGTCTCCTTACAATTCTCCCAAGTCCTTGGAGGAATTTCACCCATGAGCCACAGATGCGGCTCTGTAGGCCCGTATGAGGAGGGGTTCATCCTCCCAATTAGCTCCTCCAGCTGAGCCACGAACTCAGAAAAACGGGCAGCTGTGGAGAACTCAGGAAGTGGGGGTAGTTCCTCTATCTCCGTACGGACACTCAGGTCCGTTTCGTAGACTGGGTACATTTGTTCCAGTCTTTTAAGGAAGTCTCCCCAACCCGAGCTCTTCCTGATGGCAGTTTTCACGTGCCGCTGAGGGAACTTTTTCTTGCACGACTTCTTGATGAGCGTGCACTTGGTCCGGACATCAGCATGTTGCCCTCCGGGGAGGAGTAGAAACTCCGAAGACTCTTTGGCCCATTCGCGCAAATTTTTAGGATCGAACTCAGGGAGCTCGATCTGAAGGTTCGCTGTGGCGATGCCCTTCGTTCCCCGACCTGGTACACCAGTGTCACCTTTTTAACCTGAGGGGGCTGAGGGGTAGACAGTGGCAAGTGGCGCCAGTGCAGCCAGCCCAAAGCCCTCCATCTCAGCCTCAGTAGAATCCCCAATAGTGCATACAGGAACAGTCCTCGCACAAGGATGGAAAGGGCTTGGACAAGTGTCCAAGGGGGTGCTGCGGATCCCTCTACAGCTTTTCACGCCCCGGGTCAGGAGTTCAACACCCGGGGACATGGTCGAGGGGGGCTTCTTCAGTTCAGACAGCCCCAGTTTAGCCTTGAGTGCTGCAGACAGTGCACTCAAATCAGGATCTTAATCCCCAGCCATCAGAACCCGGGAAAGGAGTTCCATGGTCTCATCCAGAACGAGTTTAGGGCCAGCCATACGTGAAGGTAAACCTCTTTCCACGCGCACGGGCTCGGGGCACACCCCACGAGGCGAAGGTGGTCTTGGTCTCGAAGGTAACGACGGGGTAGGCTCTCTAGATATTGAGTCCTCCTCCCATTCCGAGGAGTCATTGGACATTGTGGCGGATATTTCCCCATAAGGTGCTTCGAAACCCCTCACCCCACGTGGTACCGTACATGGGATACGCCTTCATCGGTTCTTTCTCCTTCTCCTTCTCTCCTGCTTTTCTCCAGGCTTTCACTTTGTCGGTGGCAACCTTCTCCATCGCGGCCTGGGCTTCCTTAGCGACCAAGGAATCAGGATCAGAGGCATACTCAGAAGGAGGTAAGGAAGATACGACAGACAGGAGGGCAGCCGCCATCCGATCCCTCCCATTGAGGCTTCTGAGGCGTTCCTGGGTTAACTCAGGGGCTTCTCTCACATATTTTCCTTCCGCCCCTCTTGCTTGGTGCTCTCCGCGCCAGCCAGTAGTGTCCACAACGACTGTATCATCTCTTCCGCTCAGGGACATAGCCCTGGAAGGTCCTGCTACAGGCCCCGCCGTTGGCTGGGACCTGATTGGCAGGGTCTTGGCGCTCAGTGTAACTGATGGACGTGACATTGCTCAATAAGTTGTGGATTTCTTGTGCTTTAGCTTGGCGAGGGTGTAAGCCTCTGCTACCAGAAAGAGTTTCTGGTATCCCTTGCTTGTTGTTGATATTGAAAACCTTGATTGCTCTTCAAAAGATGTTTCCCCAAAACTGCAAAAAGGTAACGTCCACGAACAAGGAACACCACAAACATGATCAAAGTCATAATTCTGATAGTATTCTTGCAAATCAAAGCATTGTAAGCAAAGAGGGGCTGCATATAGACAAATGAGGAATCAAATATGCAACTCAAATGGTCTTAGGAACAAAACAAATTATTTTAAGTGAAACCTGGCATGACTCAGGCCTCCAAGATAGCACCATGCACGTCATGTGCACTCTTTTGTATCAAATGGAGGTGGTTGGGAATCTGGGGCATAGGAGTTAGGCCAGACACAGGAAATGACTTGGCCAAGCAACTGAATTCAGAAACAGTTACAATCTGGAACCACAATAAGTAGTAGTAACATTTGAGTATAAAGGTCCTGAGGTGGGAGACCACTAGGCTTAACCTACAAGGCCCAAGGCATGGAGTGCCTACTTTATTTCGGTATAGCCTCCATGAGGGATGATACCTCCGCTCCTTTGAGTGGTAGGGGTGAACTTCATGTGGGAGCTAGGGTTTTGACCCTAGTTGCTGAGAAAGTGTACTTAAAGCTTCATAAGAGAAACGAAAATGTTTAAGTGTTAGTCTCAGTACTTCCTTAGGCAAAAAAGGGGGCCGTAGCCTGCATCAAGTACCCCAAGAAGGACATGGTACTGACTTTTTTCTACTCCGTCTTAGGGGCAAGGGGCTTGCCGGAATGTGCTGTGGTGAGCCCTATGGCGAGATGCAGCGTGTAGGTAAACAAGACCCCCCCACCCGAACCTTGCTTGGTGTGCCGTTGAGCCGAGAGTGAGTCTTGTGGCCGGTACCCCCCCCCCCATTGGTACGCAACTGAAGGTAGTACTGCTGTGTGAGCTCTCTTTTCTGCCACGTCCATTTTGGTTGCCCACGGGTAGTCAAGTGTGGCTACGAGGGCGATGGAGGTAGGGTTGAGTTGGGCCCCAATGTGTGACCTGCGGCAGATATCCCGCCAGGAGAAGGCCACTTGGTGTTCCGCTTCCGGGGGCCCATAACACCCCATATATTCAGGTGGAGTGGTCGCTAGGGCCGTGAAGGCGTACTTGGGGTAGCACTGGGAGGGTGTGTAAGGAGGGTACACCTGCGGGTTGTGTTGCTGATTCCTCATTTTTGGCTTTTCCGGTGTTCCTGACGACTGGAGTGCTGAATTTCTGTCACTCTGGACCCCTGGGGTCCTGACTTCTGTGACTGCTTGCTTTTGTGCTTGCCTGATGGCTGAATTCTTGTCTTTTTTTCTGAATGTGTGCCCTGTAAGGACCCAAGTGGTGCCAAGGCACTTGCGGTCTTGAACCCGCCCCACCACACCAACAACCACGCCCACAAAGGGACACATAACCCCCCCACATCACTGTTTGTGGTCAGCCAATCCTATATGGTTCTGGTTTCAGCCCAAACTTAGGGTTGCACCCTAAGTTCGGTCTTGGGAGGGGAGTGCAATAGGGTTGGCTTTCCCCCTTTGGGTTACCCCCCACGGCATCGGTACCAAGACCGATCAGAGCCGCCCACACACAGAACATTCCCTGGGGGTGGGATGCAGTAGATCCTAGGGGTGTTGAATTACTCCTTTTCCGCCTGGTGCGCGCGCGACATAAATCGCGATCGGGCGTGAGCCTACTGAGTTTTTCTTTTCCAATGCTGATTTCTGTGGGTCTGAATTTACGTGAACGTGGATTTCTGTGGTTTTAGACCCATACAATTTGATTGGCGCTCTTGGTTTGGTGTGAGGGGCTGATTTTGCTGTTCAGACATGTTAGAGGTCCGACACACACGAATCTTTGTCGCCGTAGCTTTGCTCGTGGTGTAGAGTACTCAATTGTGTTGCTTTGGTATTAGTAAAAAACTGAGTGTCTATTTGTTGTGCTCTTGTTTGTATGTTTACTTATCTATTTCATAGATAAGTATAGGATGACATTATGTAAGGTTCATTGTTCGAATGTTATGTGATACTCTATGTGAGGGAACTTCAACAAGGATCAAGACCAAGTGTGGAAAGTGTCTTTGCTCGCCATTGTCATTGTGCATTTACTTTGATTGAGGTTTGTGGTGTCCATCCATGTACCCTGCTAAAGAATAGACATCCTTGGTCATTGGCAAGTTGGAATTTTTGGATTCTGAGTTCACAATTTTCGAACTATCATTGGGAGAAAGTTATTTGACTTGACCAATATGGAAGATCCTTACACTATCCCCACCGCAGAAGATCCTGCAGCGTCTGGATGCACCCCGGATGGGAACCACACCACTGTCAATGGTACTCTGGAGAAAAGCAAGATTGTTAGCCCAGACCTGGGACAACACAGAGGTGGACTTCTCACCACAAAGGGCGACGTTAACAGTCCAGTGGTAGGACAACGTCCTTGCCAAGTGACCATGGTTGGCAAATGAAATGGACATCTGGCACCACGATTCTGCCCCACAAAGCAACCTATCCCCCCTAACAATGATCAACAGCTCTCATTGGCACTCCCTGGGGTATTGGAGGTTAGAAACAATGGAATCAAAGCAAAATATATAGTCAAAAAAGTGCTGCAGGGGCCACTGCAAAAGGACTGTGACCCCATGTGTGTGCACGGCAACCTGTAAATGCTGCCTACTTGCAAGCTGGTTCCATTCTGTGGCGATACTAGCATAGGACGGGAGAGAAAAAAGGTGTGTGGGGACTTTACTTCTCGTTCAAGTAATCAAATCTTTGTACCGGAGGAAAATAGCGCGCGCAACATGAGGACGTAGCGCGCGCAGAAGTCGGCGAAGCGCGTGCTATGAGCGGAAGTGCGCGCGATGTCACATGCAAAGCACGCGCAATATTATCTTCTTCTTCGAATCTTCAGGAGCGGGACCAAGTCCACCACCGACAGGGGTTGGATGGCGTTGGCAGCCTCGGTCCTGCGACGCTTCTTCTCTGCTTCAGACACGGGGACCCTTTTTTCCAACCTGGCCCAAAAAGACCGTTGGACGGCGGACCCTGAGCAAAAGAACTCAACTAGGTCCGCCAAAAGGTCCTCGTTCTTCCACAAGGACAACCCATAGTGGGGGCCTAAAATGTTGGCAATCTTTCCTGACAATGACAGCGGCACTTGCGGTCCCGGAAGCATCTGAAACTTTAGAGAAATAGGTGTTTTTGCCCTGCTTATTAGGACATGGGGTAACAAACCCAAGACCCCGAGCCATAGCGCGCGCTATGCTGCGCGCTATGTTTTTCTAGTGCGCACTGACCCAACGCGCGGCAATACCCTGTAGCGCGCACGCGGGGAAATGCACAAATGCAATGGATGGACGTGTAGGTTGTGTGGGTTGAGTCCTTGAGTGCCAAGTTACCTTAGTCACAACCTCGATGAACCTGAGTTGAGTTGCTCGATTGCGCCCTCATGATGCAATGACGTGGACGATTGAGGTCCTATGAAAAGACATCCACAACAATAAGAGAACGAAATGAATGGAGAGAGAGACAGTGGAGAAAGCACACGACCCATACATGGTTTACACCACCAGACTATTGAAGCTTGACAAAGGTTGAGGGGTGTACATTACTACCATATGATGGAAAAAACTGATTGGAAATGACATCATGAGAATGTCAATATCTTCATACCCGTGGATGGGGAAGAGGGCACAACACACACAAATTGCATATGCAACATGGAGCAATTGCTCCTAGAAAGGCTGCTCTCAACTCACAATGGGCTTGGAGACATCTTGAGATCAAATACATGCTTGCAAATGCATTGTAATGAAAATGGCTCAAGTTTATGTCCAAATGACAACATTATTTGGAATTGATCACCAAGCATGAGTGGAGTTGAAATGAACTACCAACAATAAATGTTGCCCATAATCCAGTGGTAATGTTGTACAAAGCATATGTGTCCACTCCCCAAAGACTAAGAGATATGACCTTGCCATTATGGTGCACAATGGACAAAACAGTGAAAATGTCCATTTGCTTGGTAATGTATCTCCAGGCCTAAGGGGAGTGGGGTTGGTTCATGAAACATGGGCGTCAAACATAGTCCCATGTTGATGTACAATTAATTGCCTATCCCAACTCGACATGGTTTTGGAGATAGAAAAATGGATTGAAAAATCGAAATCAAAGAATGAATTCTTTGGGGTAGTTTGGGTATGAAACACCCATCTCATTCTCTTGAATCCTAATTGAGGCGTTCACAAGCCTCAATCACTTATGAGGAGAGAGGAACCATCCTTGACCTCACCATAGTCATCTATGGCCATGTTGACCTTGGAAGGAACCCTTTCATGGCAAATGGAGTCAGCATTACTTCGGAATGATTAGGCATGGACCAAGTCAACAACAAGACCAACACAACGCATATTGTCCGAAGATGCTTCATCATTGAATTGGACACTCAATTTGGTCCAAGGCGGTTTCGACCCAAACCGGCCGGGACCTATCAGAATCCCTCGCAAATCTCCATCTTTTTGAAATAAAAAAATGATCGAGATCAGTCCTATTGAAAAAGCTTTTGAAAACCCCAAAACTTGAAGACGCCACCGCTGACGGTGCCCGGCGATCCCAATCGCCGCGTCCGGCATTCCAAATCCCAAGTTTTATAAATTCTGAGATTCTTCGATCAAAATTACCCTCGGAAGCCCAATTTCATTACAGTAGGCATGTTTGCTTAATGTATTCATGACACATGCTACTTATTCGTTCTGTCATGGACTCTTTGTTTTTTGGCGACGCCCAAGAGTAAGTGTGTCTTAATGCATGCATGGCGGCATATGCTATTTACTCGTTGGTTTGTGGACTCTTTGTATTTTGCGACACCTGAGAGTAGGCGCATTTGCTTAATGCATTCATGACATGCTACTTATTCGTTATGTCATGTACTCTTTGTTTTTAGCACCATTCAAGAGTAAGCGTGTCTTAATGCATGCATGGCGGCATATGCTATTTACTCGTTGGTTTGTCGACGCTTTGTATTTTGCGACGCCCAAGAGTAGGCGTGTTTGCTTAATGCATTCATGACATGCTACTTATTCGTTATGTCATGGACTCTCTGTTTTTAGCGACGCCCAAGAGTAAGCGTGTCTTAATGCATGCATGGCGGCATATGCTATCTACTCGTTGGTTTGTCGACGCTTTGTATTTTGCGATGCCCAAGAGTAGGCGTGTTTGCTTACTGCATTCATGACATGCTACTTATTCGTTATGTCACAGACTCTTTGTTTTTAGCGACGCCCAAGAGTAAGTGTGTCTTAATGCATCCATGACACATGCTATTCATTATTTGTGTCGTGGACTCGGTGTTTTTGGCGACACACAAGAGAAAGCGTGTGGTGCCTTCCCTTCTCCTTGTGCGCACTTTGTGTGTTGTTGGGGCGTGCACTCAAGCCCTAGTTCCCTACTTGCGGGCATTTTGCTATGGTGTTGGAGCCTGCACACAAGGTGGCTCACTTTTTTTCACCCTTTGTTCGTGTCACGTTGCTGTGTGCGGTGGATGTTTCGCCGACGTGGCCAAACGGTGGCGCAAAAAGCGTGGGGGGGTTTCTGAGGTCGGAAAAACCAATTTTTGCATTCTTTTCCTTGTTTTCTGCGTTGTTTTCCTGTTTTTCCCTTTGTTTCGCTGGCGCACGCGCGTCGTACCTCCAGCCCACCAGAAACCCTGACTACTCTGGGGAAGTGGTACCAAGAAATGGGGTCTGACTGAGACGGCCGTAGTTCCACTGGCTGACCAGTACCCAGTATTGCGGTCTGACCGATACAGCCCCAGGTCCACTGAAGGACTAGTACCCGGAATAGGGGTCCGGCTGAGACGTCCTTAGGTGCACTGCGGAACTAGTACCGAGAATTGGGGTCCGGCTGAGAAGGCTTAGGTCCACTGCGGCACTAGTACCGAGAATTGGGGTCTGACTGAGACGGTCGTAGCTGCACTAGGAGGATAGTACTCAATATTGGGGTCCGGCTGAGACGGGTCTAGGTCTACAGCGACTATTAGTAGATTTCTTTGCTTTTCTTTTTTAACTACCTTTGTGCTGCCAAGGTGCAACCGGGTTTGTATGATGTTTTAGGGTTGCAACCTTTAGCATGGGGTCAATTACGACAACCCAAGGTCCACAACGGACAAGTACCCAGAGTTGCAGTCCAACCGAAGCAGCCCCAGGTCCACTAGGGGACTACTGCCCCAAAATGAAGTCGGGCAGAGATGGCCCTAGCACCACTCGGGGAGCTTTTTAGGTTGTTGGGCTGCAACAGTATAGAGGGCTGTTCAGTCTGTCTCCAAGAGAGTTTTTGGGTGCTGTCGTGCAAAGTGCCGTTGGTGCCGCCGCAGAGCAAGTGTTTGGTGCTGCCACGATGCAGCAGTCTCTTCAGCAACAACAGTTTCTAGGGCAACGTCTTTTTTGTGCAGCCACAGTTGACACAGAACAACGTGGCTTTTGCGTTGCCATGATTCAGTTTTTCTTCCTAGCAGCAGCAGTGCAGTGTGTCTCTCATCCGGCGACACGGTGGCTTCGCTGCAGTGGATTTATCAGCTGCGGCAGATAGATAGATGTATTTTGC